>LJIJ01000432.1:0-118915 GCA_001718145.1 Orchesella cincta
GAGAGATGAATGAGCGAAAAGTCACACATGTTGTACAATACAAATTGACATAATTACTATCATCATCTTGATCTCTAAAGCTTATTTTCTCCAAAGGCTGAGCTGACTCTGATGATGACAACGAGTATGGCCAGAACTACAACCAGTAATTTTCTTTCTTGGTGTCCCCAGTCACAGTCATCCTCATCACATTATCAAGGTGTGTGTATTCTTGTTTCTTGTCGTGTCTCAAGATCAAAATCATGTCGATGATTAAATGCTAATGACAGGGGGTCTCTGCTTCTCCTTTCCTCCATCCTAAAAAGTAACACAATACAAAACCCACAGTTTTGTCGACTGATTATCACCACCAAAAAATGTCTTGAGTCACCTTGCCTAACTGCTTTTATCTCTATCGTTGTCACCATCGTCATCATCGTCATCATCATCATCATCACCTCCGTGAGCAAAAAGGCAAGCTGTTAATTGCATTACCTTTTTGGAAGCTGTGTGGAATTGAAAATCTCCATGCATGCTTAGATGAACTTACACAAAAGCCGGAGCAGAGCGAGAATGAAAAAAAAATGATTGAGTCAAGCCAACTAAAAAAGTCAATGATGGTGAGGATGGTGATGAGATGAAGAGATGAAATGAACGATAGGATTACGTGATCTCTTCAATTAATACATGCCATGAATGTATAATGACCTCAATCTTTTCCCCTCAAGTCAGAATAGAAATAAAAAATAAGTTTATATTCTCAATCTCATCAATTGAACCAAGTGGTAATGAGATATGCGTGGATTTTGTGGAATGAACAGAAGAAGAATGAAATATCGACCAAAAGAAGGGGAAATGAAAACAAAGAAAGAATTTAGTAAAGTTCTTGAGCTTTTTTGCTATGTATGCCATATATATGGATATTTTAAAAGAAACAAGCAATATATGAAAAGAAGTGGGCAAAAAAGAAATTGTAGCAGTTTCCAAAACCTGATTGAAAATATACCCAGGATCAGAGAGCAGAGCAGGGGAATAGTGAGATGAGATGGATTGGCTAGGTTGGCTGAAAGATGAAAAGGAAAAATCATGAAATCATGCAGAGATCAGTGATTTTCTTCTTTTTACTTCTCAGCAGCATCATCACCATCATCAATCCATACTGAAGACGAAGAGAATGAATGGATTATTACAACTTTTTTTCCGCAAATCATGTTTTCTACTCTGGCAGAGTTGAGAGAGTATTCCAATGAAATCATCATCATGAGCTGTGCATCTCTCTCTTGAAAAACCATCCATGTCTCCATTCCATTCCTTATGGATCCCATCATCATCATCACATCCTTATTCACTTCACTCTATATTCATCTTCCAATATATGGCTTTGTATTTTCTCCAGGAATAAGAAAAAGGGGAAAAGATGGATATATACACGTGTTGGACAATATGGAAAAGTGATTGAAGGAATAAGAAACTCGAAGAGTTTATTTTTTGCTAGCTCTTCATGCTCTTCTGCTCTCCCGATTAAATTGAGTTTCTCTCTTTCTCTCTGATCTGCACTGGAGAAAGAGAGAGAGAGACGAAGGAAAAAGGAAAATTATGTTTTTGTTAAAGTTGAAGTAAAAACTCTTTTTTTCATTCGAGAATTTTATACATTATTATGCCACACACTGTGCTTTTTCTCGCCCCACAAAACCTACTACATAGGGAGAGAAAGAAGGTGATGATGATTGCGATCCATGCATGATCTCTCACATTCATCACTTTTCTCTTTCCAATACTTTTTCAATCTCTTAAAATAGCAAGTAAGTAAGAATGAGGCTAAGAAGAATTTATATAAAATGTAAGTATTTGATGTTGCGCTGGTGGTGGTGGTTGTGATTGTGATGATGGAATTGGATTCAAGAGCAGCACCTAACCAGCCATATCTAGATTTTACTTGAATCAGATGAATAAAGTGTGAAACGGGAGAGAGAAGTCTTTTGCCACTTTATTAAAAGATTCATGGTAGCACATATAAATATGCATGGGTACATGCCATCATCATATGGGTAAAAATGTTCGAAAGTACATGATAACTTGGCTTGTCAAACATTAAAAGAAAAACTTCAAAGAAAAATTTTCTCTTGGCTTAAATTGCTATTCTCGCTCCTGCTGCTTCCACTGTTGGTTGAGTAAATCGCAGTTCCGCAAGAATCAATTCAGGTCTGGGGTGAAATCACGGAGTAGACACTATCGCTATATTTCCATTTTACCCGGACCATGCAGAAATAATACCGAGCGAAATTGACGAGATACCTAAGCTGTTATTAATTTAAAATACTTTTGGTTTAAATCTTATTGACGCTTTAGGTAATAAAAAATTCTTTAGGTAAAAGTTTACTGTAAACACATTTCTAATTGTTTAATACGTAATAGTGCACATTTACGAGCATTTTTCATTGCCATTTTGTTTATATTCTCACCAACTACAAAAAAATTCAATCAGAATCAAATGTATTAGTGATGATATTTAGGTAGTGTTTCTTTACATATTTTACTTCTCAACTGCTCACAGGTGGTGGTACCCTCGGAAGGGTTGGTTGAGAAATCCAGTGTAAATAAAATTTGCCAAGTCACTCCCATTCAATAAATCTACCTGACTTGCAGATAAACTGCATACTGTGCAGAGATGATGATCACAGTGCCTATAACATGATGCAATAATTTCGATACCGTTTCATGAACAGCAATTTCAATTTCATTATTCTTCCCGATAAAGATATCAATACCAAAACCAACCCCACATATTTCTTTTAAATAGCAACTTTAAATGCCAAGCCAAAAGCCAAGACCTTGCTTTGTAGTCAGTCACTTTTATCAGCTCAAAATATCTCACTCAAGTGCTCACACGCACAATAAAAGAATAATTCATCCAATATGCAATCTACAGCGCACGTTTGTCTACCAAGAAGACAAAATACTCAGTCAGTAAAAAAGGAAGCAAAATTTTGATTTCCCAGGTGAGACATTGATTGATTACGGGATCACAAGAAGGAAATCTCTAATCATCATCATCTTCTCACTTTTCCTCTCATAAATTTAGAAGCTAAAGAGAAGGGTTAGGTTTGAGATCGTTTCCTACTCTCAAAAAAATTGGAATGATACACAAGGATCATCATATCATACCAGAAGAATCACATTATATGTATACGCAACGAACATGATGATGAATGAACTGACAAGCAAGATATCTCTCTCCCTCACTAATATTTTTCGGTAGTAACATCTTCATAATCATCCTAGCCTACTTAATTATCATGTAGATATGAATGCAGCAGTCATTGAGCTCCTTGTGGTTGTATACATTGTAAAAACAAAAGGTAATGATCACAACCACGATGATGATGATTATCATCATCGCGTAAGCAAAAAAGTAATGAGATTCCATTTACTCACTCTTTTCGTATCGGTGTTTTGTCTTCCTAATTAAATTTCTCTTTAAAAAAAGAAGCATCGCAAGATAATGAGAGATGGAAGCTTATGGTTGGAGAGAGAGAGTCCACATCATAATATTCCATTCTCAGCATAAAAAGCATGTCTGTTTATGTCTCGCCTCTTTTGTGCTAGAATTAAGTTGTCTGTCGCCCGTGAAAACTTAATCAATTTATTTTCGTGACGAAAAACGAACACATGCACTGAGTTATCTTCCTCTTTTCATGTACATATACATATTTCCATCCAACACAACACCACCGCAAAAATCAAAGGTGGGGGATGAGGATGGACAACAAGATTTGTTTTGAGAAAAGAGCAACAAGAGGCATAATCTCAATCATAAATCTCCAGAGTATACGCAGTAGATGCATATATGGTTGTTGTTGATGATGATGCATGTAATGTGCATAATGGCTCCTTGTGTTTATACACATATTCCTTGATGAGGTCGAAGATTTTTCTTTGAACAATTTTTTTCCTTCTCCATCATCATACTAAGCATACGCATGCATACAAAAAAAAGTTGGAATGAGCCGCTTTTGAGATTAGCTTCTTCAAAAGCACATAATCCGAGATTACTCACACTTTGCATTAAAAAGACTATGAGCAGTGAGTGAGAGAGATAATATAATATATATTATGCACAGCACAACACCTTTATATACCTTCCTTGCCAGTCACAAAAGTGTGAATGATGGATCACTAAAAGTGTGAAGAAGATGAGCTTCTGCTGATGATTATGAGGATGATGAGGTTCTTATGGTTTTACCGCACCGCACCATACCGCATTTACTTAACATGAACACCTTTATCAACTTACCAACTCTGCTGGACAACGCCAGTTTCTGAAGACGGTTGTTGTTGTTATTATGTAGCCAAAGCTTGTACAAAAATCATTATCATCATACTATACGCTATGTGAAGGTAAAGCACTTTGTGCGTTGCAGTTCTGTTGCAGCTAATAAGCATGATGATCATAAATGGCGATTATGATTATGATGATGTGCAACATGTTATGTACATTAGTAGTTTTGCCGTGTGCGTGTTGAGTTTGGAGCTAGATTGACAGTTGGTTTTGGTTCTTATGGACAACAGTATTGACGAATCTTTATGTTTGAATAAAAAGCATTGAGTTCTTGAGAGACTGCTGTTTTTACTGATTGATTGACTGATTAGCATACCACGAGAGTGGCGACTGCTGCTGAGGCGGAGGAAGATGGTGAAGAAAAATTCCTCAGAGTTAACAAACCATGTCGAATATGATATCCATAATATGCATTGCATATTCATATCATAATCCTGAAAAGATATTTTAATGAGCGGATGGATATCCTCTTTTCCAATTTTTAAGAAGCAAAAATCTCATTTTTTCATTACTTTGCATTTTTTGAAGATGATCATATCTGATATCCTTTTCTTCTTCAGTTTTTACTTTCAAAAAAGTATATGGCTTGGCATATTTGCTTGGCCATGCATGATGATGATTGCTTTACTGGTGTGGTGGTGTTGGTAGGTAAAAAAATTATGATGGATGGATCACTTTTGTGGTAATGGAGCAAGGGCGCCACGTACTTGATGTAGAACACGGTAACAGTGTATCATTGTAGCATCAGCTACTACTTCTTCTGTTTTGCCGTTACCGTGTCTCATCCTCACACTTTTATTTATCGCACTTCATCATCGCCACCATCCATCCATCCGGACCGACGGATGGAGCACACCGTCTTCGTTTTAAAGTGTGAAGTAATGAGCACTTTTCCTTTAACCAGGAGGAGAAACCATCATAATTTTTGGGATGCGTAACACCTCTTAATGATCACTTCCAGAGCGTTTACAGCTTATATGTGGATATGGAATATAGGGCAGATACATGCTTGCTATACTAATAAATACGTAAGGTGCAGTGAGCTTTTGTTACTGTCTGTCGTAGTTCATTCAACTGGAGAATGTTTTTCATGGAAATATATGCCTATGCAGAATTATGGTTGACAATGCAAATTTCTTGGAATTCACAAAGAATGCAGTTCTGTTTAAGCTTCAATACAATTGCAGACAAAGAAAAGCCGCTCGTTTTAGTGAACCTGAATGAAACTTTTGCATTACTAACCGTTCTTGCTTCTACTACATTCGCACGCCGAGTTATTATTGATCAACTGTTTCAGAAGTAACTCTGTAATTACACTTATTCGATAAATATTTTATTTTTATCTGATATTAAAATGGAGGCACGAAATCCAATCCGGGTCATACTCCTGATACTCCAACGACGTACAAACGAGGGGCAGGGTAATCCTCCAATTACTAGGATGTTGGGTCGTCGTTTAAGACAAGAATTCGCACCACCAGGGTCATTTTCCAACGTAAGGTTACTGTTTTAGATAACTAAAAATATTGATACCAATTAATATTTGTGGTCAAATTCATTAATTTCTTTAAATTACCAGAGTACTCGAAAGTTCTTCAACTGTCTTTCGTTCCGTTTTAAAAGTGACTTCCTTCTTGTGGTCTTCGGGCTTCTAATAGTGACAATGGCACCCTTCATTCTTAACCATTTAATCAGCAACGACCCTCCAATGTTGACCTCAGCAAGCTTACCCCTTCCAAATAACTCTGCGGCTTTGCAAACAAATTTCTCTATCTATCACCTCCATGATGACAATATCATAAGAAAAGTTGGTGGAATTGGTCAAGATTACACGCATGCCGAGCAAATAATACTTGAAACCGAGTACAGGCTCCAATCCTGCCTGAAAAGAAATGAAGAATATGTCCAGACCGTCCTTCAATTTGAGGAAGAAATATCCAGGTTGCGCGAAAACTACAGCGACTTATTACTAAAAGAGAGAAATACACGACAACGGCTTGTTTTAGCAGTGAAGCGTTTCAGAGATGAACATTTGTGCATTCCGATGCGTACTGTTTATGTATTCGTTATTCTGAGTATAGTTTTAGTTGCAATTGTTTCTATTTTTAGAGTAGGCTTTAAACTGAATGGGTTAGTTTTTTAAGTTTCGGTAATTTTGAGTTTTGCAATAATTTATAAGAAATCTTTATAAAAAATATAATTTTATGCTTCGCTTAGAAGCAATATGAATATGACACGACTTAGTTTTAGAAGCAAAGTAGAATGATTTAATATCATTCATTTTACATGTTAATAAAACATGTAACATAATGTATTTCAATTTGTGTTGAGCTCATCTTCACTCCAGCAACTCCAGTTCTATATTTTTATTCAAGAACAGTAGCAGCCGCAGTAGCATCCACAAAAATACAAACAAACTGACTGACACCATCAAACGCTTCATGCTTTTATAAAAGAAACAAGTGCAAATGCAACATCATCATCATGCTCATTGTCTCCATCACATTTCTTTATCTCACTCATCATCATCTTCATTTACAAACTTGGCTCAACTCACTTTCCTTTGTATATCATTTGTCTGCATCTCACCGTTCAATTCTTTAACTGACACGAGAAGAAAGGGGGAGTAGTATGGAATAGCAAAAAAACGAATCCGAATCAAAACCAGAGACCAAACCAACATGTATCTTTTCCTGATGATGATGACGATGACGTCGATATTTACTCCCGTCTATTATCTTACCTGTCTCTCCCCGTCCATTGCTCATTGTCCAAGAAATTACTTGAATTACGTGACCTTTTAAAAGAGTAGCAGTGCAGTGGCAGACGAGTGCAATATAATCAAAAGGATGAAGCTCAAACATCTCGACTCCATTCGATCCGGATCATCATCATCATCATCAAAAGTATGTTATAAACCAACATTATCATTATCATATTCGTCCATTTCAACATTTGGATGAAAATGAAATGAAAAAAAACTATTTCCATCACATCATCCATATCAAATACATAATATCATAGTTCTGTACTCCATTTCATTCAGACCAGGGTGATAATGATCAGTGTAAAAGGTACTCATTACAGTGATATTAGCTCATAATATAGTTTTCCTTCTTGTAAGTACATTAGGCAAAACACTCTCACTCATTCTCATCATCATCATCTTCTCAATAAGCTTTTATCCTCTTCAATTCAACTTGTTCCTGTCTTGGCTCCTGGTATTATTACTATTATTATGCAAATTGATGTGAGTTTGTGTAAGTACATGGTCTCTCAAGAGGGGCAAACTACTAATAGACCATTATCATTTTTACTCCAGTTTCATTGTCTCTGACTCTCCGTTGACGTTGTAGAAGACCTCTTTTGAAATGAGTAAATTGAAATATATTTCATGAGAATAGGAAAGGTTATCATCAAATTGCAATTTTCTACATGCTGCGAGGAAAATTTTCTTTTGAGACCCGAATTTTGCTTGCCAAGGGGTTAACCATTGCGCAAAGTTTAAGTACTTGCCTCGCTTTCCTTGTTCGTAAAGAAGTGATAAATAGGTGATCATTACACCTTTCCATTTTCAGCCCTTCCTCTAAAGTTCTGGAAGTCTGGTAGGGGTTCACTATCAAACGTTATGATTATCTTATTCGGCATTCCCTGTAGCTGAGCAAGATCCGTCAGTCATAACGCACCCTTCAATCTGTCAAACGCAATGGTCTCCGTCCACCTTTTGTGTTTAGCGGAGGTAATAATGCTTGCACCCAAGTAAGTATTGTGTAATATGATGTGATGCGATGTGATAATAAATTGGCAGTCATAATCACCTCAAAGATAAAAGTATCTGAGAAGATGATGGTAGTGGCATGGCATTTGTATTGTCTGCAGTTAGTTGCCTATTATGCCCTCTTTCTCGTTAAATATCACAACAAAACATAAACAATACGTTGTATTGTGTAGTTCACTCCAGTAGACAATCAAATGAGACATGCTCACTACTGGACAACAGAACAAACGTGATGTGATGTGATGATCATCACAGTCGGGATGTAATAATAGAGATTTCTTTGGGTGAAGCGGGTGCGCCTTAGGTGCGCTCATTAATAAAAATGGAACCATTTTACCGACCAGCAATCATGATGACTTCCTGCCGGGATCCCGGGCTCTTGAGAGTAAGAAAGAAAGATATTATGTTTCTGTTATAAGAATCAAACATTTTCTGCAATTTTGTATGATTTTTACGTTGTATATGATTTTATCATAATCTTAAAAAATTGCCTCTGAGAACAGATCCAGTAACTTGAATTCTTATATGTTGTAGGTCTGTGTTAAACGGGTCGTTAATGTACAGCCAGGTTAGAAATGAATTTGATTAGAATTAATAAAATTCAGAAAACAGTTGCGTGCTCCTTTTTTGCATCTGCATTATTGTGGAGCATCATGGTAATGGAATCTCATTACTCATTTCCATCCTCATGATTCATGATCACCGTGATAATTATGAGTTTGGCTTTTGATCATGACGGTGATGGATACAAAATATATTTGGTAGGAGAGTTGTGTTTGAATATTATGTGTGTATATTAGCAGCGTAATAATAATCTTGTTAAATGAAAAGGATATCTCAAACAGAGGCGATAATGACCGCTCTTCACAATTTTTTTTGTTCAACAAGAACAATATGCTCTGCTACCAACAAGTCTCATACTTCTCTTTACTCAATTTGAGATCACTGAGCCGTTGCCTAATTTTTCACGTTGACTCTCTCACTCTCTGAATGAGTATGACCAAGCATAAAATATAATATCATTGGATATTTGGGATCTATCATTCTCAACAAAAGAAAAAAATGTGAGGTAACTTCCGCTTTTAATTTTCAGTCCTGTCCTGCCTTTTTCCTTCTTCCTTTTTATTACCAATGACATGGGTATAATATAAATGTATTATGAACCATACACCATATCCATTCGAACTTGATTCCTTTTGAATTGAGGTACGTTCCCCCGTCATTACCACCGCAGTACTCTCCTTTGTCTGGTAATACGAATCCGAATAAAAGGCGTATGAAACAAAAATTATTTCAATATGTGAAATATTTTTCCCAAAGGGAAAACCAAACCTTCGCATATTTTGAATGATTATCCAGGTGGATCACATTCCAATTATGTCGTCATTCCCCTTATATCGTATTCTGTAAATTGTGATTGACATGAATGATTCCATCCCCGCTGGACTGACTGAAAAGCTATATGACGGTGTCATCATCATCATTATGGGATAATATAGGCATGAAATCGTATTATACATTTTTATTTAATATAATTATTGGTATTATTGATATTAGTCAATTGAAGTAATGATGATGCCTTATTTTACACCTTTTCTTCTTCATCCTCACCTCTTCACGGGTAATGATGTGGCCTACTGCTGTTTCTTAACTCTTTTGCTATGGAATACCAGAGTGAGTTCTCATTGACTGTAGTTAATGTTAGTAATATCCGTATCTGCTCTGTTCTCTCCTGCTTTGCAAGGAGACTGACAGCTAAAAAGCAATAATAACAGCAACAACAACAACCCTTTTCTTTTCTGTTATTGCTGACTTTATTGTCAGTCATGTGAGTCATGTACTTTAGCTGGAAAGCGTATATAAGGATGGATAGCAATAGGAGATATATGGAGAAAGGAAATAACAAAAGAGGATAATTAATGGTTTCCTCCTCTGAACTCCATACTCTGTGAGTACTAATGCCACATCAGGTGTTAATTGTGTATCTTTTTCGTTCCTCACTCAAATCATGATGACTTGGATTTTATAACGTGGACAAATGAAGATATTGAAATAGAGCAAGTACCAATACCGATATTACCGATGTACGCAATGTTTAAGCTATAAGGTATATAGTATGTACAACTTGCTGAAGTTGGGATTAAGTTGTTTCTTCAGCATTTTGCACGGAATGTGTAGTAATTTCCCTATAATGCAGTTACAAGTCAAGATTGTCTGAATTTTAAACTTGAAATGAGTGCAGAATATTATTTTTTATAAAGGTTGTAAATTAGGATGTTGTAAGGGTAAGAAATACAGAAAGCCATGTGGGAGTGCTCTAGCAAAGAGTACTGCATTTTGTATTACATAAAAATGTATACTGACAATGTTGAATGTGGCTTCATTTACGTTAGGCATGCTCCTATCTGATACTCCATGAAATCTGATTATTTGTCAAGCACATTATGTGGCTGGCAGCTCAGCGGCGTGCGAGGGTGGATAATAAAATAACATTCACATAATCATAATGGGTAGTTCTTGTTAGGGCTCCTTTGTATCTTTCTTTTGTACTCCTCTAATAATATTTCCGTTTTTACCATTTAACCACTTTATTTATCCCATTCACCACCGCCACCAAACATAAAATCTAAATCCAATATTATTAGATGAATTGAGTCGGTCCGGTATACAGGAAAAGCGGAGAAACCCCCAAACCAAAAACCACAACAAAAATTATTTACCGACTCAGCTTAGCTCCTATACATTGCACAAAAGCAAGACCAAGTTGAAACCACAACAGAAGTCCACCGACATAATATGAAAAAGCTGCATTGCGTAATAACGCTCTATAAAAAGATGCAGAAGGGTTCACTCCACTCCCACATCATCCAAACCGTCTTGGTCTTCTGACTCTTTTCACAAACTCACCGAAAATCTTAAAGAAGCGAGAGCGAGCGGGGGCATTTTTGGCTTTCGGTTCTTGTCATCATAAAGCTTCCATAAACTTTCCTTTGTGATGATTGACCACATAATACACAGAAGCCCCAGTTCATTTTAAAAGGAAGAAGAAGAAGAAAAGCCGCATCATCATTTCAAGAGCATACAGCAGCAGCCCGACACAATTTATTAATCCAATATTCTCCGAACTGTATCAATATTTTTATTCAAAGAATAAAATATTATATTTCACTACACCGACCGGCTCCCTCAATCACAAGATGTTGTGGTTTACCCTTTTCGACAGTTATTTTCATGCTTGTGCATCTCTTCTATTTTGGTAAAGAAACAATAAAGAATTATTATAAATAGTAGCTTTTCTTCATTTCATCCTTTCCACCTGAACTGTTTATGATTTTAGAAACTGGATCAAATAGTTCACCTTCTTATGCTGTTGAACAAAAAATTATGATGATGGTAATAATGACTTGTTTGATATAACCAGCTAATAAATAGCCCTTTTTGTCTTGTTCTGTATTCCTCAAGCGTAAAACGTGCGTGGCTTGGTTTGCGGCACATTTTCAATGTATCTTTTCCAAGATTGTCCGTAAGAAATAGAAATATTCTTCTTTTCTTTTAGGCTGCCTGTGGTGCATCTCTTCTTGTTCCTTGTCCATTTTGTTCTGTACGCTGCGTTGCGTGCATAAAATGCAATCTGAAATGCGTACGATATGACCAATATGATGATGATGATATAATTCTTGTTCGTCTTCTCCCTTTTCGACTTTTTTGTCCGTCTTTCCGCTGATTGCTTCAATCATATTCAACGTTATGCGTATCTATAAGAAAACGGTTGTGGAGGAGAGTTGAATAAAGAAAAAAAACTGTATAATTTTTGGTGCTCTGCTCTGCTGCGTACATCGCTTGTCTTTCATGAGTTGCAGAGAAACCTGAATAAAAAGTGCGAACATGCATAGAGAATATGAGATAATATGTTCATGTTCCATACAAAAACAGCGGTCATGCCGTTGCCGACTCTTCAAATTCAATGGAGAGAAGAAGGAGACCGCATGCTGCTGCATACACAAGTGTTCCTCCATCCGCATCAGCCATCATCCAACAACAAAAGTTTTTTCTTCATTTTGTCGATTCCAGAACGCTTTTCTGCCTGTCACTTGATCAAGCCATCATCAAATATCAAATACCGCAGAGCAACGACTAATAATGCTTGAGAGAAACAGTACCAAAACCGTTTCTTCTCTACAGGAAAAATATTGCAAAGTCAATGATGATGATATGTCCAATTAGGGGGAAAAGATGGACATCATTATCACAGCCACACCAATTCCATTAGAAATCTTTATTGTACCTAAAATATATATGATTCCATGTGGCTTTTGTAGAGAAATCAAAATCGATTCAAGATCGATGAGGAGAAGGAAAAAATCCGGAGGTAAAACTACTTGCTCACAGATTTTCTCCGGTTTGACTCGGAAGAAAAGATGGAATAATCCAGAGAGAAAGGGTAAAGTAGATAAGTGGCATGTCGTATATCGTATCGCATATGGTGTGAAGAAAAAAAAGTAATACACTTCTTCTTCTCTTTTCTCTTACCAAATCCCATTTGTCAACAGTCATTGAATTTTCCTTATGTACTTACGCTCGTGTTTGAGTTGAGCTCTATTTCTCTCCTTTACCAACTCAAGTCCAACCTATTTTTCGCATTGGTTGTTGGTTGAGAGTGAGAGGAGCCAAGTCAATAAATAACCTTTGGCTAATTCAACACAATATCCTGTTCCGCTCTCTCTGGCGCTCAAGCAGTTATTGAGCCGTAAGCCATAAGGAGGAGGAGAGAGCAGTGTAGTATTTACTGTAATAGTTTCAGATTCTTCGAATGCTCTGGTCTTGGTCATCATTTATGGTTGCTTCGGGATATTTTTGCTGGAAAGTATTTACAAAGAAGTACATACGGCTTGGCTACCTTAAGCTTTTTGACCCTTTCAATTCTTGACAATTTTTTTTCTCCTCTGTCCATCCATTGAGGGAGAAAGACGAGTGGAAAGCAAACAGATTGGATCACACTCTTGAGGAGAAATCGTCATGAGAAGAGAGGCGAGAAGAACGAGTCCGGTATTTGCTGACATGAAGCAAGTGGATATTTTTGGCTAGGCTTTTCAGTTGAAAGAGTTTAAAAACTTGTGTTCTGTTGTCACATTGCCAAATGAAAAGTTTACTCTCTTGTTCTCCGTCACTCTCGCTGAGTGATAGATAGAGCTACTATATAAATGCGTGGGCTACCGGTCTCATCCTTTTCTTGGCAAAATATGGTAATTTCTTGTTGACGTAATAAATTTAGTGAAACTTGGGCTCAGTCGGAGGAATATCCTGGATATGTGGAATGCAGATGCGTGAGTTGGCTTTGGCTTTCATCATGCACGAGTTTTCGAATGATAATACTAATTTGAATGAATGGAAAGGAGAATATAAATGGGAGGCTGATGATGATTTTATGGTATGGGTGAATGGATGGTGTGGAGCACGGGGACTAACCAAGTGGTGGAATTAAATGGAGGTCTGGCCTTGTTGCTACCATACCATCATCATGAATGTAATCAGCCAGTTAGCATACCATTTTGAGAATGGAGTGAGTGAGCAAAAAGTTTTCCTTGCTTTCTCCTCTCCCATTTCTGGCTGAAGTTGCGTTTTACGACATTTATCCATTATGGATATGGTATGGTAAATAGAGACGATTTCCATTTTAAACTCGAGATGTATGGAGGAGAAACTCCCTTTTACACGTTTTGTTGTTGTTGTGTGACTAGATTTTGAAATTTTAACTTTTCAGGCACAACTTTCTCATCACATTGCAGCAGCATCATCATCATTTCTCTTTCGGATCGGATCAGAAGAGAAGGATATATAGGAGCACAGCTTTTTATTATACAGCCCTCTATTTTTTCAAGCAAGATTACAGGGCCGAGAGAGATCTAACTGCGGCGTCAGCATCCCAGCATCCGCTTACACAGTTGTAAAATAGATACGCAAAGGAAAGGGAGAAAAATGTAATGATGATGCTCTTGTGGAATACGAGAAAGGGAATTATGCAAAAAAGCCTTGTAACACATGCTATTCAATCCGCCTCCACTAACACCGCCTTCTTTGCGACTTGGTTGGAACATCATATCTTTAGTTGAAAGAAGTATATATGGTTGAAAAGTTGGGTGAAATGAAGGGTTACTTTCCTAAAATAACTTGACTGAGCTGATAATGTAGTAGCTACAATACACAGCAGCTTGAAATGCAATGCAAAAGGTACATAAAATTGATCCCGATTTAAATTACAAAGCTGCTAAAGAAATTTTCATACAAAAGAAGGGTTACGAATGTCTAAAATGCATCTGTTCCTGGTTGTTTAATTCTTTACCAGCTTGCAATTCTAGCTTCAGTTTTTACCGAAACTACTATAAGAAAAGATACGTAGTTTTCAAACGTTTTAAGTAGAAAATTATTATTTGAAATAAAAATGGTAAAGGTTTATTTTAAAGTCTTCAGTTACCGGTATAAAAGAACCCCTGTAGAATTATTTTGATTCACCTTCTCAAACTTGAAAATTTAGTTCGAATTCGTGTGAGTGCCATTACGCTTTTATTACCTACTGCTTTTCCCCATGAGATTTACCAAACTTCATTCCTGAATCTAAATGCATCTCCTGCTTCTGCTATACAAATCAATCCAAACCAAACCAGTTGGCTCTAGTCTCAACTGATGGAATAAGTAATTTTTGAAGAAAAAAAAAGTTTTCCCATTTTAATCTAATATTGACACTAGATGAAGAGACCGACTACTGCGAAATGCACATGCTATTGCTATGCATAAATCCACATGAAACCAAAAAATACTCCTTTTAACTCACAAACATAATCTTATTTTTCCATTTCATTCCAACATTTTATGGTGATGTCGATCGCACATTGCTTTTCACAAGATTGGTGCTGCTGTGCCACCACCATGAACCATTGTAAATACCTAATTTGACCACATTGAGAGCATCAAGCGAGGAGTTGTTGCTCCAGGACAGATTCTCTCTGCAAGATATTTTCGTATATGACAGGCAATGGCATAATTTAAAGTGAATAGCGTTTTTATATAAACAAGTTGTAATTTCCTGTATTTACATGTCTAATTTGGAGTTTTAATTCAATGTTTTACAACTCTATTTACATCCTCATCTTCATTCCGTAACATGCCCTCCCGTACTCTGTTCCACTGTGATGGAAAGGAAGCTGCTGGATATCAACTCGAAATTTTTTGAAGAAAAAACCCACGAGTATTCTCAAAACTCAACCAGGAAGCAATAAAGTTTAGTGAGATGTGTTGGTGATGATGGCTCATACCGTGTTTGATAACTGAATTACAGAAATTGAATAAAAAATCTTAAGAAAATTTTATATTGAAAATAAAAACCCAAAAACTTTGCTCTTTTTATTTAAGATAGATACATGCTGGCATGAGAAAGTTGGCTCCGTCTTAGGAACCACAAAATATTCCAGTCTGTCCTTCATAAAGACGACAAGACAGGAACGTTACATTTTTTTTACCAATTCAAAACAATATCGTATTCATAAATAAATGAAGGAATGCAAAGGCGCCCAAACATCCTATAAGAAGACTCAAGACCTGCCTGCCTCCCTTGATACAAAGGAAAAAGTGTCAGGTTTTATATTGTGTAACAATGCAAACATTTAAAAAAAATGAGAATACTTATCAATAATATGCTACTACATTTGACCATGCTGCTGGTGTTTAGATTAGGGACGTAGACAAGCTGTTATTTTCTAGACGGGGAGACAGGTAGCATTTTTGTTCTTTCATTTCATAAAGCACCAACTAACCACCAACCTTCTTTTTATTACTCCATCACTATCACCTTCTTCCTTTCATTCCTTTAGAGAGGAGAGACCTTGTCATTTCTTATTAAGTTACGTATGTGCTTATTGCACCTCTCCATTTACATACAATGATGGTAGTGGAAGAGACGTACACAGTAAATATAAAAGTATCGATTTGTTTGCATACTTTGGGCTATTATCAACCTGTCAACGTGTTTATGCCTCTGGTTTGAATTCAATTCTTCTTAATATGGACAAGAGTACAAGTATACCACCACAAAGTATCAACATTTCATTTCACATCACAAAATTATGTACACAGACAAATCTTATATAAAATTAGAAACTTTTATTCTCCTCTTCCCTTCCCCAGTTGTGAGTTTCAATTGTTCTATTTTTGTTGTCCAAAAATATTTATCTTGTCTCTCGCCCATTATACGTATATCATGTTACATCTTCTTCTATCAGCTCTCACTCTCCAGAAGAAACTTTCTTTAGAACTCCACTCCTCTTTCATCGCAGTCCGGAGATATATTTGCACCCGACACCATCAGAAAAAGCCCAGACGTATTGTGCATTGCATCATCCCATCATCATCCTATTTGGATAATGAAATTAGCCAACATCAAATTTATACTTTAAAAAAAGAACAATACTGCCTTCTCTTCAATTTTTATTTTGATACATAACATGGGTTCTCATACCAGGATCATGAATGTATCTTTTACAATGGGGTATCATAATACCTAACTACTTATGAAATGAAACGGATGATAGTTGTTGAGTTGAAATGAAATATAAAGGTTTATACACACATCTCTTCTCTTGTTCGTTTGGGCGTCTGCTTTTTTGTTCTCTTCAAATTTTCAAGATGATATTATGAACATCTATGTACCTGATGGTGATGTGATGATGATTCTGCAATAAAAATCATATCAATTATATTGCACTGCATAGCATAAACCTGCATCCTGCTCCATTTCAGACGTTTTCAACGAAATTCCTATTCTTTCCTTCTTACCAACAACCATATCTGCTACCTAAATCGTATTGTTGTGTGTATCATAGAGCAATCCAAAAAAAATTAATAATTACGGTGATGATGATGGAGTGCAGAGTAAATTACAAGTTTCCAATATTGTATTTATGAGCACATGATGATGATGATGATGACAAGTGTATTTTCATTTTCTGCATAATCCATGAGCTAAAAGTACACATGGACGAAAATGTAGATAATTCTTCAATATCCTTGCAAATACATAATATACAGAGCCACGCCATTCCACCAACTAGCACTTCTCCTTTTGTTATTTTGTCAACAATAGGATGATAAAGAGTTCATAGAGCAAGAGCAATATTATGATGGCATGGTGTATTTCAGTAGTAGATCTATAATATACCTATATGTAGTTAGTAACATCATCATCATCATCACAACTTTGTTTATACAGACATTCAGTTCAGTTCAGCTAGCAAAAAAATTGAGTGAGAAGAAAAGGAAAAATAATATACTTTATATCCATGTCCACTTGGTTCCTTTTGTCAAGTGGCCTTTTTCAGAAGCTAAAAGCATTTCTAAACTATACGGTATATATCTTTATGCATAATATGAGAGAACAGAGATGAGACATGATGATACGAGGTTCAATAATGTGCCATAAGCCAATGTGGAGCTCCCCATTATTCACAGACACAATCTATTTATTTCTCCGTGTAATATGGCCTTTTTAGTCAAATACTATCATCATCATCATGTGTATGTATTAATATGTCACATCATCATCATCAGCACAGGCAAAGCTAACAAGTTTTTCAGCCAAAAGTGAGCTGGTATATATATGTTAGTTGAAGTTTTTGTTGAAGGGTTTGCTTTTTTGGCGAGTTGAGTATATTTTCACAAGTAATATCATAAAATAATATGCACAACCATAATACTATAAGGTACTGGTGATGGTGAATGTTATTGTAGAGCAGAAGCTCTCATTGTATTGTTGTTGTTTGAATGAAGTAATATTACTACACATTTGATATGGCTTATGGTGTATGAAGTAGCATGAAATTGCATAAGTGGGCTTGGGTTGACATACATGACGGGTGATACAATATTTAAGGATAAAAGCGAGCATAAAATGTTTTCCTCTCCTGCTGAGCCTGGCCTGTGTTCTTGTAACATTCTCATATATATATATCCTTGCTTGTCTTCTTGTCACAATTCATTTGAGAAGGAAAAATTGTGCACTAATAATAATCACCATCTTATAAATCATAATATATGTACTTGTGTAATGTGAACACATTTAGGGTATGAAATGGGTATTTTCCAATTTTATCGCACCTTACCATCTCCCTCACTCACAATAATCAGTCAGTCACTCATCAGGGAAGGAAAGAATGTAGAAAAGCGCTCTTGTTTAGCCCTCGCTCGTTGTAGTAGTTTTCATTCATCCATTCATAAATATTGTAGCGAGTCAAACCCAAAAATTCTCATCTGATTACGAGAATTTTCTCACAATTGAATGCCAACTTTGGAGTTTTCAGGGGGGTTCCCTTGTTAAAAGTTTGAAGGCTTATATAACGGACACGAGCACACATATTTGACATAGTCATCGTCTCCTCATGATCGTCATCATCATCATTACAAATGAAGTTTGAATGAATTGTGTGTGCCTGAGTCAAAACTAAATTAGAATAGGAAGGACAATACATGAATGAATGAATGGTTGGTTTACACAACTTCCAAAGAAGAAGAGTGGAAGGAAGTAGAAGTGGGGCATGGCCAACTGAAATGAATTTTTGAAGGGATATTGACTTGGATAAATATTGTACTAAACTAGATAATAAATTAAATGTTTCACATTCACAAATTACAGTCCAATCATCATTACTACTCAATGAGGAAGAGAATAACATGTCAAGTTGAAAGTCACAATCATCATATTACTACGAGTGCATATGCGTGTGTACTGCAACAGTGAAGGAATTTAATTAGCAGGTAACATCATAAACGTCACACACATACACATGTCACCAATCTTCCCAACTATATCCACCTGTTCGGCACATAAAATAGCTATAAATCCAATACGCAAGTGTGAAATGTTGAACATGGGCCAAGCCAACCTTTCCTCGTTTTTGCCATACTCCTGCCAATTAGCACGTTGTTAACTGAGATGATGATGGTGATTATGACATGACATGGTGGTAGAAGCTTATAACATTTTGTATTGTACGTCTACAAGAACAAATAGGGAAGGGAGGGAGAAGAAAAAAAGGATACATATTGAATGAAACCTGAGCTTGAGCTGATAATGATGGCTATAAGGATGCACGTATGCATATGCATTATATGTAAGGGAAGAAGCACACTCCCTAATTTACCTTTTGCTAATCACCAATGTCAAGTACGAAGAAATGGAAGGTGGTGTGAGCATGCTATGCCCTCCAAAAAGTCAACAGAGTTTTCCTCCAAGAGTTTCATCAGCGCTTCTGGAAAACTACTGTCGTGGAGCAGCAACGGGGAAACGAGAGATGATGATGCAGTGACAATGAATGCGAGTGAAAATTAAAACTTGAATAATTAATGCGGTCGCTGTTGAGGGAGATAATGAGTGAGCATACATACATTTTGGTGTGAATAGGGAACCCAATGTGGTGCATTGAATTAAACTGATGGAATGATTGAAAAGCGTCAGTTCACAGTCATCATGGTGCACATGAGAGGAGATACAAAAAGCAAGAATTATGTTGCATGATGGTGATAATCATGTTGACTACTGACATCGAATCGACATGACAGACGGATGCTCTCTCTCTCTCTCATCTACTTGAAAGAAGTGTGGAGGAGATGCTGTTACTAAAGAATGTCGATCGATGGGGTGGCCTTTTGTGCTCAAAGATTTGTCACTTAATCATCCGGAAAATGGGGGAGACACAACTTTTTTTTCTCTCTCGCTCATTTCTCCCCCTTTCCTCTTGTAGTACACTTGTACTCTGTATTTATCTACATTTTCCTTCATTTGCCTTTGCTTTGCTTACTTAAATACTTTGTAGTTTTGTCCGTGTCAACGCTTCAGAATAAGTTGGAGGGGAATAGCAAA
Source organism: Orchesella cincta (assembly GCA_001718145.1). Lineage (NCBI taxonomy): Eukaryota > Metazoa > Arthropoda > Collembola > Entomobryomorpha > Orchesellidae > Orchesella > Orchesella cincta. The sequence goes on from LJIJ01000432.1 coordinate 20,002, forward strand.
ATCGGATCGGATCAAAGAAAAATGTTCTGTTTATTTACTCCAACTTTTGGTGCCTTACATAAACCCAAGCTGATTGATTCGACTATAGCTGAGAATTATGAGTACGAAAACAAGTCACTAAATTTTTAGCAAAAATATATTACTTTTTTAAGATTCTCTCGCAAAAGAAATTACACGAATCGAAGATCATGCTTCCATATAATATATCACCAACCAACCAGGCAGGTACGTAGATGATTGTATGATTGTGCCTCCTTTGTATTTCCCGACGACAATGACATATTGTTGTGATTTGTATTGAATGCTGCTGCTTCTGAATTGAAGTTCTAATTCTTCTTCCAAGTATATGGTACATGATTATTTGATGATCCACATAAAAGTAGCGGTATAACTTATACCACCACCAACAAAATCACAATCAGTAGCTCTCTATAGCGTGATGGTGGTTAATAATGGTTGAGCACGATTTTTCAATTTTATGTGGACAATTGACCATTGATCATCTCTCTTAGCCAACAATGAAAAAATCATGTTGTGTGTGTAGCTAGACCACTTACAAGCGTTTGCGTTTGACAAGCAAATCATCACGGTCATTTTTTTTCAGCAACCGTCCGACTCAACTCCGCGTATATTTCTTTCGTGTTGAACTTTTGAAGAATGGATATTATGAAAAGAATAATGCTTCCAATCTCATTTCAAACATTTTTTGTTGATGATGAAGGTACACGGATGAAATTAATCGTAGTCAGTCAGGCATACGCACAAAGAAAAAAAACATGAAAATGAATCGAGCGTTTGAGCAAGATCAAAACATGAAAATGGACAAGAATCACAATACAATTACAATCATCAGGGGCAAGTGAGTGAGTGAGCGAGAGAGAGAAAGCTAATATTAACCCCATTTTTTCGAGAATTAGAAGCGACGACAATATATAATGGTCTTGATCATCATGACTATGACATGACACAAGTGGACCACTCAACTCAACCAAATAATAATTCTCAACCAAACCAGATGAGCATATTATAATCTTAATACCATGAGCCACATCGATGAGCTTGGGCTAAGCCAAGAAAACTGATTATTTTTTATGAGAGGTGGAGAGGTGACATGACACGACTTCATTTTTCATGGTTATTTAGTGTCGTCTTGTTGTAATATGGTGGATGATGAGTTAACAGCTAACCCTTGTATTTTCCTCATTTTCATGGCTCATTACACAACGGACGGGGGACGGGACGTGTATTTTTATTACTCACGCTTGGTTTACTTTGCTTTTTAGCTTCTGTGCTCCACAAACACGCAACATGAATATATAGGATTCCTCTTCAGTCAATAAAAATATGAAGGAGTTGAAGAAGAATATATATAATATAGGAAACTAAAGCTACTCCTATGCCTTTTTGTTTACATACACATTTCATCCAGTTGACTGATTGTGATTGTGAGTGAATGACAGGACATAAAGGGAACAAGACATTTTCATTCCTTGACATTTTTTCTTCAGCATATATTCCTTGATGATATGACCATCACACGACATTATATTAACTATCTAGGACAGGAAAATACCAGGTATTGGATGATGATTTTGTCTCTTTTTCTGCTTACTTTGATGACAAGTATGATTATGACGATGATGATGGGACACCTGCACTTATCCCAATAATCCTTTACACCTTTTTTATTATAACAAATATAACCCTTTTCTCATAAACTGAGAGGGATGTGTGGAACTGAATACTTTTTTTCAGGTGAGTTGTGTGTACATTACCAGAGTTATGGCTTTTTGGCTACTGCTATGCTAATACTTTTGATGCTCCTGGCCTGGCTGGACAAGACTCGACAAATATTATGATAACATGATGGCATAACTTAACACAATAAATTTTATGTACATTCTCATATATACTCATCCATTCTGGTAGTGATACATTTCATGAAATGACAAGTAAAAGTTGCTAATGGAGCTGTAGTGGAAATATGAGATGATGAGTCCAGCCATACACTTAAATGTATAATGCCACTTTACCCGAGAGAGGAAATGAAAATGTGTGAGGTAAGGTGAGTGCGAGAGACGAGAGAGGAGGTCTCATGGCTTGGCTATACCAATATAACCATTCTATTCATTATTCATATTCACAGTGAAAATAAATTATTATGACATGACAAATAAAAGTTCTTTTTTCGTCTTGATGGTTGGTGGCTTGGTGTGATGATGATGGTACATATTACATATCAGTAGTTAGGATCTTGAGGAGAAAAATTACACATTCATGTGGACATGGACACAAGTGGCACTTTTCCTAATGCTGACAGACAGAAAGACAGACACAGAAGCTCTTGACAAATAAGTGACAAAACTATTGATAATGTATTCTGCTCTTACAGCCATGAAAATACGGAAATAAGTGTGGTTGAATTGAATATATAACATAACCACACCAAACCACAGGACAGGAATGATGATGATGTTGATACGATACGATGAGATGTGTGACAATGATACTCATCAACATTAACACTACACTTAAAGTTGTCGAAAGTATAAAATATGTATGCAAGTTTGATTGTTTGAGTGCTGGTGTTGGTAGTCTAACCAAACCACAAGCATTTTATTATTAGAGGAAGAGAAAAGTTTGTGTTATTTGCTCAAGTCAAACTTTTAGGGTTACGATGTTAGGAAGGGCTACTACTACTGCAAGACAGTCAAAACCACAATACAAGAGAGGAACATATTTTTATGTAGATATGAAATGAAGTGGAGTATTGAGTTTTTGAGCTGATTTACGTGAGTGCTTATGCTTTCCTTGGCGAGCCCATTTTCTTATGGGCTTGAAAATAAGATGTCAGATAATCATAATAATCATTTTATTGTTATCATCATCACCATATCCTAGGTTTGGATATCCTTTTTCGTGTTCTTGTTTACACTGTGTCAAGAGAGGCAGCCAAAAAGAAAAGAGTAAAGTGAGTGACTTGGATTGTAACTTAATCCATAACAAAACAAGGAAAGACAACAATGAAAAGAAATAATGCACAATAATATAATACAATGTCCCACAAGCTGACAATGAGGGTTTTTGTTCGTTGATGCATGCCAAATAGCAGCAATGCCAATGATGATGACGGTGACAATGGAAAGACATGATAGTTGTTGCCTGTCTGTCTGGTAAAATGCAAGTTATTTTTGGCGTGCACATGTTCATTTTTGTCTTTGACACTTATTGGAACTTTAGGCATCCTAAAAATAAGATGAAAATTGAAGGGTGCATCGAGAAGAGGTTGAAAATCTTTAGGATATTTTAACAAACGCATTTCATAGAAAAGTATTCAAAACTAAGAATGATCTTGCTACTGATTAATACACAATTCACTTTTATCACATCGACAGCTTGATCCTATCACTCCAATATCCCTTGAAACATCGGCACTGCATTTCTTCCCCACCTGATTTTGGGTTTCAGCGACTCCCCAGCGTACTTATAAAGCATTTAAAACTTACAAAAAGAGAAAAACACTAAGTGGGTATTTATACTGCAGAGCAATACTCCCTAAGATAGGTAAATATGCTTAATGCAGTGCTATGATAATAGTCAGGCAACATCAAATACAACATGGCTAAATATAAAAACTTTAACGTTTCGATAGTTGAAAGAATTTCTCTTGTCATACTAACCTTCTAACTCATGACAGGAAACGAAATATTGCACAGAGTTATAAAAGACTGTAACTTTCGCCGCCTTTTATAGCAGTGTAGCAACTACAATTGCCAATAATTCATATAAATGAACGGTATACGCATGCTAGGCCCCAATACTTGCAATGTCCTTATCGTTCGCACACTCACACGCCAGTTTTGCCTCTAGGTACAGTCCTAATTGACTCGACATTGGGGTTTGAATACGAGTCACGTGATATAACTTTAGTGAATGAACAGAATCGTGCAGTATAATTGTGGTAGTAAAGTCATTTGCGATATAAGATTTCCGCCGCCCGTGTATAACACTTTGGCACTCTCTTCATTTATCGCTTCATTTAGCCACGTGACTAGATAGCTCGTTTTGTCAGTACAGTGTCACTTGGGTCATACTCGCGAGGCAGAGCGAAGGAGATGCACTCGTAGCTCAGATAAATATTCTTTGTCTAACAGTTTTGTTGTTCTCATAGCTCAAGGTGCACTCGCCACCACTACTAAACACGGTTTTGATTGGAACACCGAGAATCTTTTTCGGTACGCTAATTCCCAACACGATTACCGCTAACTTTAGACTCAGATATCATATGCCTGTGAATTGTCGGATTTATTCTTAACAAGATTTTATTCTGGTCGCTGCTAAACCACTAAAAAAATCTCTTTTTGAAGTTACTACTTGGTGTTTTGCTATTCGACATTCGCTTCAAAAAAGTCTAGTCATTTTGGCAAATCCTCTGGATATGTTTTTATCGGATTCGTTTCGATGGATGGGTTGTTGTCGCTGTCACTATATGCTGTAATTGATTCCGGTGCGCCTTCAGTGTATATGCCTCGGATACAGAGACACGCTCTATCATAGTGAAGCAAGAATGCAAGAGCAGGTCATTCTCTAGCGCTTGGAATAGTGAAGTTGTTATGGAGTCTCCCTGGAAAATGTGGTGTAATGCGATCAAATAAATGCAGAGACTAATTTTTATGTTCATAGTACGCATTATTAGCATAAGGGCTTATATATCTTGATGAATAGATGAATAGAATGAATGGGAGCCATAAATACGCTTTGTCCATAGTGATCGCCTTAAATACGCTCAATGGGACAAGCTAATGATGTTGCAAACGAAGAATAAGTTGAATGATTTATGCCGCACAGTAATTACAAATGAGGATATGCATATATCCCAATGTAGTGTTTCGAGGTATTAGAGCCAGCTCTGATATTCATGTATAATACCCACTAATTATCCTCATATCGCTCTACCACCTCACTTTCGAACGGTTGTTCAAAGGTTCTGTCATTCATAAATTTGACAGATCCCGAGTTGTTGGTTGAGCTGAGACAAAATAACAACTTTCATATTGATAATAATGGTGTACTTTAAGATTGCATAAGTGAGCATTATATCCTTGAATACACTTTTCAAAAGGATGGACACGAAAAAATTATTTGTATTGCCAATTTGCCAATATAACATGGACTGTAATTAGGTCTATAACAACAACCAAGAGAGCACGCAAGTAATTTTGGCTAGTTATAGAATAGTCACTCGGGAGAGGATTGCGGTCTGTTCTTGCTCCACTCTGCTTGCCTCATTGTCTAGATTTTGCTGATTGAGGATCATGCGTGCAACGGGTTATAGACTCCTGCTATGCTGTGTAGAGGAATGCAGTCTTTCATAAGGTATAAGTGGTGGTGTAGATTTCATTCTATTTTTTTCTTCTTCTGGCCATGAATGCCATGCCTCTTCCAGTTTAGGAAATCCAACCAAAAGCCAAGAATCATTGCATGCATATTCAATAGTCCCAACCCCTTTTTTCCTTTGCTTCACACACTCAAATCTTCAATCTTGACTCTGTTGTAGTGCTTGACTTGACTCGTGGAAGCTACTTCATGCAATTTTATGCATATAATCCAATAATAATTAACCAATTACTACTAGTTTTTTCATTAATTAATTTTTTTCTTTTATTCTTCTTCCTCTCCACCGCTTCTGTAAATATGATATGGATATGATAATTGACGGGTGACATTAAATACCACGAAGAAACACATAAGGACATTGACATGTACATACATATTTGACATTAGTTATTCACTTGTAGTAAAGTTCTTTGCATCAAAGTACAAGGTAGTAGTAGTGCTGATAATGAAGATAATTCGCAACCTGACATTTTCCTCTCAAGGAATTTTTTTTCTCTCGCGTAATACATTATGGTAGATACATAAACATTTACACACGTTGTAATACTTAAATTTACAGGTACGTACACAAAAAATGGTTACACATCCTTCCTATATAGATTATGCTATAACTATGTACATTTATAAGCATATGTGACATACTGACAGACGAACATGTTGGTCTGCAAAAAAATATGAGACTTGAGTGATAAAAAAAACAATGAACTTCGCATTTCATCCTGCTTATGAGCAGCGCGAGTCTGTGAGACGACATTGTTGTTAACAGTTAACAATGGGACACATTAAATTTGTGATTTTTTCCCTTCATCTCGGCGAATAAATGGCAGACACATTATTTAGTATATGGTACACACGATTAACTTCTAGGGAGATATATTGCACCGTTATCTTAAATACGTTATAAATATGAGAGAGGATGTGCACAGTTTACTCAGAATTCACATTGATTTTTTGTAGCTCGGCAAAATTAATAAATTACTCTTAAAACGTTTAGATGACATACGATAAGTAGTATATCTGTGTGATGATGTGCATTGAGAAAGAAGGCGTGCAGGTATATAATTATGTGCTTGACGAAAAAGAAAACTATTCTGATGTTTTGGCAGCAATAAGTAATCATGACGGGGATGAGGGTCTATTATCCGGACTCGTTTGCTTGAGGAAGGGTCGATGCAACTCCAATGGCATGTTAAACAAGCTGCCTTTACCCATCGCGGCAGCAGCAGCGTTTGCAGCGTGCATGGACATGGCAGCCGCGGAGGTGAAGCCGTGAAGAGAAGCAAGACCTGGGAATAGGGCGGATGGATGGTGATGTGCGAGGTGGTGAGGAGGTAGGCCAGCCGCTACTGCAGGACCCATGTGTGCAGGACTTGGTGTCATTGGGAGATTGAGTCCCCCAAGACTTGCTACCGGGATGGGTATCGTTGGCCCAAAATTGGGGAAGGAAGAGGGCAAACTTGTAAATACAGAGTGGAGGGGATGATGAGGATGGTGGGGGTGGAGAGGAGAGTGGTTGTTATTATTTAGATTGCCAGTGGGGGATGGTAACGATGTTTGAGAGTTGTTGGATGAATTTGGAGGTGGTGGACTGTTTGTACCCAGACTTAGATCGGACTCGGAGCCAAGCTCGGAGGGATGGGAGACATAGGTGGAGTCTTGTCATCGTGCTCATCCGTGTCTGTTGACTCGGGTCGTTTTCCTACCATTCCCAAGTGATGTTGTAATCTGGAAAATGAAGGAAAATTATCAGATTAAAAATAAGAAAAATATTTTGAGCTTTTTGAAGAAAAAAGTATTTCCTTTCTGGAATGGAAAGAAAAACATTTCTAAAAAACGATCAGGTTGCAAACGAGGGAACAAAAATATATTCGACCTTTATCTCATTTCGCATCGCAAAGCTCATAGTGCTCACGTGCATAATTTTCTTGGAAAATCAATAGGAGGAAGCTCAGGTGTGCCAGGCACCGTTTAATTCCTCTAAGCAAACATTACCACTATCATCATCATCATCATGTTTTCCAAATGTGTCAAACAATGGTGAGTATAATCTCGAATAATAAAAGTGAATTTTGTTCTACAAAACCAATCCTAATGCAAATGCAGCCAACTGAGACGGAGTCGTTTACCGTCCGACCCAACCGGACTAAAAATTTTAAGCTAAGCTTTCCCACTAATGGCATGATAATGAAGTGGACATGTGAACATTATATATTTTTGTATTCCTCACTCACACACTTGCACGCTTGTGTGCACCCATCACAAGTATATCATCATAATCATCAGCCAAAGACAACAATAATGGGACACAACATAAAACCGTATTAAGTAAGTGTAGCGAACGGATATGGATATTTATGAATGAAATACTGAAAAGAGTGTGAATGGGTCGTTTGTAGTTTTTGTGGCTTAAGCTGATAAATACAAAAATGCTCAGCATTCACAATCAGCATCAGCTTTTAATACTCCAATTCATTCTGTTGTTATTTAAATGGAGAGACGTGCCTTGCCTTGCTAGGCCAGCAAGATGGAAATGGATCTGCTTTGGTGTGAGAGAAATTAAGCTGTTGATGATAATAACAATACCGGATTTATAACATGCATACACAAAAAGTGTGAACCAAAATCCACCAAATCCGTAAAGTAAAGAGATGGTTAGTTAAACTAAACCTGAGCCAAAGCCACAAAACATAGTGAATCAGCCAGAAGGAAAGCAGTTTTGTCGCTCATTGTCCGTTTCTCACACGCAACCTCACCACACAGTTGACATTGACAAAACTTTGGAAACTACACTACTCCATCCAGGTTCAAGCTGCTGCATTAGTTTTATGAACTTGGTTAAGGCTGAAATCAGAACAAGATCAGAGTATGCATGTGCCAGGGTTGAGAGAAGGAGCATTAAATAACGTTGAATAGGATATTTGATACGGGACACAACAAAAGGGAACAAAGTAGAGTAGGGCTTCTTAGCATGGAAAGCTTTCAAAGAATTTATTTTTTGTAATAATGATTTTGACAACTTTTTGACAGCTCCATACGATATTTATTTATTTTTTGAGGGAAAGAGAAAAGTTGTCAATAATCCTTGGCTCATTTTAAGAAGACGATGAAGAAGGAGAGTGAGACATAATCATGTATGGATTTCCTTGCAATACTCAATCCAAAGTTATGTAAAGTTGGTTTTTAGTCCAGATGGCACTTTGTCAGAAATGCATTAATGTAGGAATATGTGTAATAAGAATCATTCTGATAAAAAAAAGTTCTAATTTTGTCAATAATAATCAAACTAATTTTGAAAATAATGAATCTGAGCAATGATATAACATTTTAACGGATGGTACAACTATGAACGGCACCAAAATATTACCAAGTATGAATTGGACTATAAACTGGCTATTTGGAATATTGAATACGTGCTATAAACGGACAACATTAAAACAATCAATTATACTCAAATACTTTTAACTTTAGAACTGTTTTAGAATCGTAATTGAATATATTTTAACGTTTGCAATATATTTAATGTCCTCCATTTGTATATCAGGAAATTGACACATTTTGATGACTTTATTATTAGTAATTTGCACTCGGAATATTTCATTCTTAATAGGTGGATTTTTGTAAATGGTGCATTGTAAATAGCATAAGAAAATGAATTTGATTTGGTCGATGACTTCATATATAGCCACTTAAAATGGGAAGGGTCAATGTTCAAATATCTAACATTACAATTTACTCACGCACATAGCAATGCCATATTTTGACTAAACCTGAACTGAGCTCATGCAATCTTTTCGATATGAACTGACTACCTATTGCTACATTATTCTTTTGTCTTGAAATACTAATCCTACCCAAGCCAAGTCATGAAATCGATTTAAATCTTGGAGTTTCCCAAGCTGGCAATATCCAGACTTGAATCAAGAGTTTGAGGAAAGTTTCTCAATATAATTGAATTTTGCACGAAAAAGTAAGAGGTGAAACGTATATTGCAGTAATCGAGCTAGATGTTTCTGCGTTAGTGACTTGACTCAGACATCTTAATCACAAAAACTGAGAGCTCCTTATATATAATAATAATCCATACCATTCAACTCATAATAAAAGAGAGAGGCATTTAAACAGATTTCATCTATCATTCCCCACCAAATCCTTTGCTTACATGCCACAAATGTCAAGTAATTATTTCAGAGAGTAGATCTTGTTCATGTAATACAGGGAAATAATCCTTTGCATCACCATGAAACTCTCATTTTTCTAATCACGCACTACTCCCAGTCTGGAATCCCACCTCTTTTTTTACCCAGTCTGCTTTTCTAGCACCCACAAAATGCAACTGTGCAACCACAACATAGTCCTGCCATGCCACAAAAACCCGAAACCAAACCAAACCACTTTGCTCAACTCAGTCAAGTCAAGATTATCAAAGGTGATATGAAAAGTCAACTTTTTTCAGACCCAATGGTAGCCACCAGCCATCATGATTATGATTACCATTATATTACCACGATTACACATTCCAGTTTTGGATATTTGGATACAAAAACCAAACCTCGTCTCGCCACTTTTGTGGTTTTTGAGCCAATGAGCAACTGCTCAACTCATTTCATCATGGAAATGGAAGGCATTATTTTAACAGGGTAAAAAAACCAGCCTGTTCTCTCTGCTCAAGACGATCATGATCATCATGTTGGTTGGCTAGCATATATTACATTACATAACATTTTTACATCCTTTTACATTTGCACGCATTTGCTATCCCACAGGGAGCAAGAGAAAAATGCCGACGGAACAAAATGAAATGAAATATATTGTGCAAAATAAAAAAAATACTCCAAGAAATTACATGCATTGTGGCTTTTGGTGTGTAGCTGTTAAGCTGTCGTCGTTTTCTGCTTATAAAGCAACTGCCCATTCCAATCCTCATCCTCCTCTTCATCATAATATCATACATTGTTGTGCTGATTATGATTATCATTAGTATATTATGTAGCACCACCACACCACCGACAACGTCCGTCCGCTCGTATTGTATTCCTGCAAGGTTTTGAGTTGGCTGATGTTTTTTATAATGAATTGAGAGATGAACGAAATAATCAAAAACATGACACGACCAACGAGCATGAAACGTCGACATTCCATATTACATTACTACTTTGCATCATAATCATAAACGTATGATGCTGAGGTGTACATAACATGAACAAGTTACATTTTGCAATTCTCAGAGAAAAATGCAATGGAGTCTTGTCACGAGAGGAAAATAATAAAAAATATATTTAAGCTTGTAGCTAGCTCAACTCTCTGCTATTATTTATCTCTGCTCGACAAAAACTCATGTCTTCATTATCCAATGGGGCTGCTTTAAACAATTGACTAGTCAAAAATCCGATTAGTGAGCAACATGAAAAAATTACAAATGTTCCAACCGAGAGGCTAAAGAGAAAAAAGTACAAGAGTTTGATACATACACATGTATCCTTATGCATGAGAACACAAAGCAGACCAGATCATGAAGTGCGTATAAAAAAAATTATTGTATTTATAAGCTGCTGTACAAACTACAATGTTTCAATTGGTTTTATTCCTTTAAAATAAATGTCTATATGAGATCAAATTGAATAGAAACTGGTACTAAGCTATATATAAGGTGCCGAGTATTCATGTTATGTACTTTCAACTGATTAGGTTTGCTATTGTAAGCAAACATGTTTTTTAGAATTGCAATGGGCCATGTTCAGAGTAAACAAAGAGGGTTTGCAAGTTCATTTGTGACAATGACAGTTTTCACAGGATATACCAACATGTCTAACGTTATTATTCCCTAATATACTCTTGTTTTGTGTACAGAAACCGAAAGTAAAAATGAGACTAACCCCTCTTGCCTCATTTGATGAAAGGGAAGAGGAAACAAGATCCAAAGATCAATTGAGTTTCCGTATCGTATCAACTTCCTTTGTAGGTTGGATTGAAAGTTTTAAAGAGTTGCCTAGTCTTCTCCTTTCGTCCAGGTTCTATGTAAAATTGCGTGATTATTCCTGGTAGATCTGTTCTAGCTCGTTTGCAAAAATGAAGGAGGATGTGTGACGATGATGATCATGATAGAAGAGACACAATTAAGTTATTGTGAGCTCCTCAACTCAATTCCATCCCTTTTTTCTTGGGATATGAAACCTACTCGGGTGAGGACGGCTCACTTGATGCAGAAAATGAAATTGAGGAGAGAGATGGATGGAGGAGGCGAGAATGATGACAAAAAAGAAAGAAATGATGACAAAAGATAGAGATGGACTTCTCATTTCCATCTCTAGAATGACTTGACTATGAGAGCGAGAGCGTAATTTCCCTAGTCGTAAAGTTATATAGATGTACATGTATATTTGTGGGTATATCTATAATCACATCAGGTTGAATTTTCATGAGCGAATTCAACAAAAAAAAAGGAAAGATAACAAGATACAAATTGGATCAAGTTCAAATTGACAGAAAGTATTATCTCATCTCATCCTTTTTCTGTGAAACTCTGAATGTGCAAAAGGATACAGGATACACACAATAAAAATTGTCAACAAATGGCAAAAATACACATACAGAAAGGGCAAGTGAACTGTGAGATCATCATCTCATCGATCCAATCCTGGATTCAATTCTGTGATCATGAATGGATGATGGAAGAAAAGAAAGAAAACTGATTCTTTTTTACCCAGGTTTACGTAACTTATTGCTTTCCTTCTCTGATCTATCTCGTTCCAGGAGTCCTCTGGGGAAAAAGGAGAAAACAAGAGAGGAACGAAGAAAGAAGTGGATTGTTGGTGCTGTATTATTTTGGCAGAATTCGGCTCAACAAGGCTCGAGGGAGAGTGAAACAAAACAAGAAAAAAGACATGCATATTATTCCGTCTCTTGAAGTGAAATAGGAGATGGAGTTGAGTTTAATACTCGAGTATGTTTCTATACTGCGCTCAGAGAGCAGAAGGAAACGAAATGAGAAAGATGAGGAGTAGGAGGAGGTGGAGTAATGTGCATCGTCAACTCTTTCTTTTTGGTCAATTGCTTCATTTGATGAGATCAACTTGATGATGATGATGAGCATGGGGAGATTGTGTGAGGCAATAAATGGTACTTGTTTTGCGTTACATTTCTGCGGATATGTTGCACATTATTACAACGCATAAATATGACCACTACCAAATATTCCCATATTTGTTTGCTCATGTGAACGAAATTGGAAAGTAATTACAAGAATATTTGATTCATATACAACATAATCTTTCCGCGATTGCACATAGTACAATGTTATACATACACTACACAAATCGGACGAGGAATCTATTATTTAAAATAATTAATTCTACGCACCTTCATTTAAAAACGACGTTAAGTTGAATCAAAAGTATCCGACACATATTTTTTATGAAATTACAAAATACAACTAGTTTATATTATCATCTAACTGCTTCAGTCACTGTTTCCTACTTTTGATTTCGGTACACATCATTTTGATAAGCTACCAACCATGCTCCATGTTTTCCTTTTTATTCCCTGTGTGAAATCGGATCCATGCCGAAAGAGAGTAGAGTATCAGGAGAGTTTTGTACATGAAGGTTCCATTGAAAGCATGATGATTACATGTACACTTTTTACAAAGTTTTTCCTTCTCCTGCTTCATATTCCCTCGTCTCATCATCATCACTTGCCAAGTGAGGTAGAAAATGTTGGATCAAAGTATCAACTAGCCGTGCCCTTGTTTCTCCATAAATTTTTATCCCCACCTAACTCCCTTGCTCAATGCTTACACAAGTTACAATCATCATCATCATCAGATCAAGCTTATATTTTTTCCCTTTGATCATTTGTGTTTGCGTTGAGTTGACACTTTTTACTAGGTGCATTGTGTGCATTTTTCATTTTCTAATCACGTCATATCCATACACAAGGGAGTGATCTGATGATGAGCATATGAAATCCATGTATGATGTATTTATTATTAATGTGAAAATCATAATCATAATAATCATCGGGTAGCCTTTTAATAACCTGAGAAGGACAACACTTTTCCATTCTCGAATCTCACTACTCAGAAAAAATATCAATGTCACAACTCGATCAAACGAGTACCGACTCTGAAACCATATTTTTTATCGCTTTAAAAGAACGTATCAAGTTCGATAGCTGGACTAGATGCATAGAAAAACCTGCCCAATGTGAAGAATCCAGGAGAACATGATACGTTTTTTCAGTGTCCTCTCTTCATCGACCTTCATGTCATGTCAAGGTTTATTATTACATCCAGACCGTAAGACATATCATGCTTCCAACTGCAGCAGCTCCAACACGGATTTCATAGAATATCCAGTGGGCTGATTGTGATGAGATGAAATAAAGCGCACACATTACTTGGCCTTGTCACTAATCATCATCATTATTTCACTCTCTTTCTTTACACATTTCGTCATCATCCTTTAAAAAAGAGATACCGACTTTTGTCATGTGATGCAATTCATGGTAGATGATTTTTTATTATCAGATGCATTCTAAAATGGCTTCACCATCACCTTGATTGCTACTGCGAGTTTCCGGGTCAGTAGCAAATTTGTGGTGATTTATGTTGAGACTGAAACTAAAGACATTGTCTTCAGCCGACATGATGTTGAATAATAGAACATGATTCCTGAAAATGCGGAAAAGTCTATCATCTCAAATTGGAAGCTTGCGGAAACAGTAAAAAGGGAAACCGGTACATGGTAAAAGCCTGCCGCGTACAATAAACGACAATAATTTCATTCAACAACCACCCAAACATTTTGCTATGAGATAATTGTTTTTTTAAATGTTCATTCACTAATATCAAATTACACAAAATATGATGCATGCTCCGCATTGACAAAAAACGGTTCAGTGTTTTTAAACCGATAACAAACGCAGGCGGATACGGCGTAAGCAATACATACCCATTATGTGTATGACCATTGGGTTTGCATTTGATTTTATATTCTTTCTAGCCAGGAAGTGAATATTTATGTGAATGAACACGGTTTTGGATATGAGACAAAGCCAACTGCTCTCATTCCATTGAAAGCTGTACTCAACCAAAACTGTGAATGAGACGATCATCATAATACCCATAATTTTCGGATTTGATTCAATGACAAGGTTTCAATTTCATTCCTCAGCAGCTTTTCAGCCGCTCCCATTCACATCGTGTGTTTACTATTTCTGGTATTCTTTTGATTTTGCAGCAGACTGACATGATATGATATTATGATGCTCGTATCAAATACGCATTAAATTACGACATGGCTACATCCAAATTCAACCATCTGTACGATGATGATCAGGACAACAATCAAGAACGAGGTTAATCATCAAGAGAGATGCAGCTAATCGCTTCCCTCTGAAATAATATCGAATTACAGAAAAAACTGATGCTAACTCACTCATCCCTAGTATTCCCTTTTCATCATTATCCGAGTCTCATGTGCTTTAATTATCCAAAAACTTAGGATTTATGGATCTCATCTCATTATTTCCCCAGTGCTACAAACAAGAGTTTTACACACTCAAAACGAGGATAATATGATCATGATCCTCCTTGGATTAAAGAGCAAAAGATAAAAGAAAAAGGGATTCCTCAAATAATTGAAAGGATTTTCCCAGTTTTTTTCCTTCTCCTTTTCTGCATAAAACTCGTAAAATAATAAGCTTTTTTAAAGGGTTTATTCTTCATGATATGTACAGAGTGTGTAATGATATTATATTCTGATATGAATCAGCCATCATATCAGCCGGAGCCTCTAATAAGCCAACCTGACTGGAGCTTTAGGAGGACTAGACAAAGATAAAAAAGTCCGTCTTGTTACGCAAAAAGCCATACACTTTTTTAAAAAGTAAGCGTTATGGACTCTCCTTTCCAGAAAATTGTGTGAAATGGTGAGACGCTATTATACTCACTACTATTTACTAGGTACAAGACTCGACTACTTATTTTCGTCCAAATTGCCACGTTTTTTTCGTGGCTTAAGTTGGATCAAAGAGGAAGAAGAAAAAAGAAGGGCTTATATCACATTGGTATATTGTCGCCCTCATTGTGGAGTGTAGTGTAGTAATAATACGAGTAAGGAAAAAGTTCCAAATCCAAAAATCCCTTTTTACTTTGGAGTCTCCTCAAGGTACAAAAGCATATGTGGACATTGTAACGTAATGGGCGATATGTACTCAACTATAAAATTTTTATAGACATGACACCATATCGTACAAAGGACTCTTGGAGCTTACTCATTCATAATTCCAGTTTTATTGAGACACTTTATATACAGCCAAGTGAGTATTATGAGCATATATACGTAACATCACTGAAACCCACACCTTTTTTATTCTTCCTTCCTTATTATTACAAGAACAGCTCTCTATATCAATGGACTTTGGCTTAAGCTCGCATCACTCACTCACGAGCTTCCCCTTTTTATTCTCGTCTTGTGCCATGTGATCCTTATATTATACTTTAGCTGCTTATTTGTCAACCGTATTAGAAGACAACAAGTGACAAGAAGACTGGAGAAGAGAAAACTAGACCGGGATATGTTTCAAATTGGCTGGAAGAAAGGAAAAAGAGCAATATGGAATGGACCATGTGGCAAAAGATGAGATGAGAAAGACAAGGCTAGAACACACCATAAGGAAAACACACTAATTTGGATTTCATGGATCAAAGACACGAGAGAAAATGATGAGGATGATCAACAAGCTCATTCTTGTCCCCTTTCCTTTGATACAACATAAAACCACCACCACCAACATGATGATGATGATGATGATGAACCTATCTGTAGCACATTTATTCGTAAGGATGATTAAGTTCAAGTTATCCCTGCACGTCCGTCACTCACTCAAAAAAGCGGGTATAAACTGAGTTAGACTCGAGAGCTCTTGAAAGTGTTGCCCAGAGGCTTTCTGCCTTTTGTACAAGAGTAATTTAATGGAAAAGTGATCGTTTCCGCTTCATATTTTTCCCATGATGATATGATGAGGACGCGACTTTAACGTCATCTCTTCCTCTCTCTCACAAAGGGCATACGCCAAGAAGAAGGATGGAATTCTCTCATGCATAAGCTTAAAGAATACTTTTGTTTCTGTGCATTTTTTTCAGCATTGAACTTGAATATGAATGTTATTACTAGATATTAGCATTGATTTTCAATACAATAAAAATAGTTTTCATTTTTTTCAGAACGCATGCAAAAGCCCTGTGGGGCTCGGTTGGGCAGAGGATCTGTTGTATCAAATGTTCTCCTTTGTTTTATATTGAAAGGGAAAAGAATGAAATATGCAAGGACATGAAAAATAGTGCCGTTTGTAGATCAAAATCTCGACAAAAATTGAGATGGGGTTTTATGTAAGAAGAGATGCACAGCAGCACGTACAACCTTATCAGAAATAGGAATCTTTGACCAGAATCAGCAGCGTCGCTCTTTCAGGGAGCAAATGCAATTTTTATCTGACCCTCTTTTGTTCAATTTGATTCGATATTATTACAACTAGTTCACAGTGATGATGATGATTTTGATGATAAAAATAATTTCATGAGATTTGTTTTGTTTGCTACCATTTTGTAAATATGCTTGCTTAATATAGATTTAAAGGGATGTCATAATCATTACCTGTTTTTAGCAGCGGCTGCTCTGTCTCTTTGCCTCCTATTTTTGAACCAGTTGCCAACCTGCGTTGGCGTTAGGCCAGTGGCTTGAGCGAGCTCCCTCTTTTTTGTCGGATTGGGGTACGGATCCTGCAAATACCATTCCCTGAGAAGTGACCTTGTCCTCTCTTTGAAGCAGTGTGTTTTCTGTTCCCCATCCCAAATGGTTCTGGGTAGAGGGAACTTCTTTCGAACTCTGTACTTATCCACTGGTCCGAGAGGTCGTCCCCTCAACTTTTCCGCTTCCTGATAGTGTGCTTCCAACCACATGGCTTGGAGTTTGGCGTGAGAGTCTTTGGTAAACTTGTGACTTTCTGTGATATGATACAGCTCACGAAAGTTGCCCGAATGAAACGCCACAATGGCCCGAGCTCGGAGCACACTCTCATTCTTGCTGAGTTCACCAATATTTGGATGGGCTACGGGAAGGGACCAAAGAAACCTAGCCAGTCTCTCGATATCCCCACTCTCCTCCAGCGTCTCACAAACTGCTGCCACTTGAGACACAGAAAAGTTTAAAGTTGGAAGGGACGCTGCGGCTGCAGCCGCCAACATTGGGTTAGAAAGCTGGATCGGGGTAGGGGCTGCGAGACCGGGTGGAAGGTTGCCTTGATTGGAAGCGGGTCCGTTGGAATTCGGACCGTTTTGTCCGTTTCCAGTAGCCCCACTACCATCACCTCCCTTTGCTGGGCAGCCAGAGCAGCAGGGTTCATGAAGGGATGTGCGGGACCCAATGAGCCCAGTCCAAGGGCCATTCTTAAAGCTTGTGGAATGATTATGTTTTTTGTAGAAGGAGGTGAAGTGGAGGAGGATGAGTTGTTGCTGTGAGTTGGAGGTGGCACAACGTTACCTCCTGTTGAGGAGGGGGATAAGTGATTTGGTGTTCCTCCGCTGGACGATGATGAGTTGTGATGATGATGGTGGTGATGATTATTTAAAGCATTTTGAAGCTGTTGATGCTGCTGCTCAGCTTTCAAGTGATTTTGGGCAGCAGCTGCCTCGAGATCATGAAGAAAGAATGGATGGAAGAGGGAACGGTGGAGGGTGGCAAAGTGGGGATGATGATGAGAAAGAGGATGATGTGGGTGGTGTGGAGGGAGGTGTGTTGTTGTATGGTCACTCTCATTACCCCGGAGACTTGATGGGGAATGATTTCCTATTAAATTCATGACCAATAATTTATATAACCGAATAGGGAATGTCGGAATGCGTCCTTTCTCCATTTTAAACCATATTATTTCTGAATTAAAATAAAAAGCTTACCACTCGTGTTGGGTGACTGACACGGACTTCCATTTTCCGACTGCGACGAGTTATTCGCGCAGTCATCACTACTCCCAGGTTCCGTTTTGAGCTTGTCGACGCCAGTGGACTTGGTCGTCGACTCGCTCCTTTCCGGTTCTGGAGCCAGCTTTAAAGCCGTAATGTTTGCAGATTTTCTTGACAAAATTATCAACTTAATATGCTTTCCTTCAAAAGCTTAACTGTCTTTAAATGTTTACTCTAATAACATTTGTATTTCATAAAAGTTCACATTATAGTGAAAGCTTAATTTCAAAAGTCACAATTGTTCAAATCCAAAAAAAACACTTTCACACTATTTCTTCCTTTTATGCAGAGCACTATTCACAATGCACAACCTAATATTATGCATATCCAAACGCACATGTGAGTTTCTTCTGCTGTTCCGTGTGCGGTCTCAAGTCACCCCAAAAATATTCACTTGACTATATTGACTTCCACACAAGTAGATTGATATATAAACGGTCTCACTTTTACTATAACCTCAAGAATAAATATTTTTTAATTTGAAACTCAAGTTTTCAAAAACTGACTTCAACTCTTGAGTTTCCTCCTGCAAGTCAACTGTTTGAGCAATAGCTTGCTAATGATACTCGTCTCATATCAGACCTCTCATTTTGTCACTATTATTCCCTCAGCTTGGGATTACTAAACCCAAACCAGCCTGATTTTTTTTTCAGGGACCAATTTTTTTCAAGACTTTTGACGATGACGATGACTCGGATGATAATAATGATGACAGAAGGAGTTGCGGCTGGTGTCGTTGTTGTTTTGTTACATTACACCATATCGGTTATAATACACGACACTACTATCATCATCACCAACTAGGAGAGAGCCATACCAAAACCAGCACCGAGCATTTTTACACACGGACACACGGATAAATGCTCGCTCACTGACTGAGCAAAAAAATACGGGATATTATCCACACTACAAACATCATGTGTGTAACTCCGTCCAAGTAACATATCCCACTATCCCTTCCTTTCTTTCTTTCTCACACTCAAAAACATTGCATTTTGCCCTTGTTCTTTCAAAATGATACGTATGCGATCTATCGTACCATGATCATCATCATTGAAACTACTGCTTCTGCTGCCAGTGCCACTACTCCTTCCTATCCTATCATTTGAGTATTGGTTAGTGATCTCGGCACTGATAGCCTATGAATCCCTTTGGTTTTTTGGTTGTTCTTGTTGCTTGTGTCGACACATAAGTACGTACGACGACGACGTCAACGTAGTCGTCCTGGCCCTCCATTCCATTCCACAATCTCCAACAGTTTTTTTAAATACAGACAGGAGCAGGCTCTACTAAATAGCATCGCTTTTATACATCGTCATCATCATCATCATCAACATCATTACGAAACGTACATGAGCTGCCACCAACAAAAATGTGTAATATTATGCATAAAGATGATGATGATTCTCCTTTTCTCAGCTCATCATCATATGCAACATATACACTATTGAGCAGGCCACTATACTACCATAAGGATGAGCATGTGAAAAGGGAGACTTTTCCTAAAACGGTGAGGTGAGTATATGGTAGTTCTAGTATACCTAAGAACAAATTCCCAAGCCAAGTGGCTTGTCTCTGGCACCAACTCCAATGCTCAGGCTCGAGAAAAAGGCTCCCTCTCATCATCCTGCATCCCAATCATTCCGTCGTCGCTGGGCTCAAGTAGGGTATTACGTACATTTACACACAGGAGCCAGAGCAGAGTAATAAAATGGTACAGTGTTTTTGTGTAGCGTCGCTCGTATGGATAACATAGGTATGGATGGAGGGATCATCGTGTATAATGGTACACGGTGGTTTGGTTTAGTTTAGGATATATCTGTATTACGTGGTGTGGTGTGGCGTGGCATATGCTACCATGTCCGGATGCACATGACATGTATCAGTGAGCTATCAGCAACTTTTGCGTCTGTTGTATATACTCGCTGGGTTTCCCTCTCTCTATTTTTCTCTCACATTAAGTGCACCAGTATCATCATACGTAATATGCGTGGATGGATTGGGATGCTTCTTCTTTTATTTTCTGGTTGGGGGTATCAATGATTGGTGTGGTGCAAGTGAGATTGGTTGTGTCTTTGGGTGGAGTCTCATCTTCTGCTTCCTTCTCGGCCCTTACATGACAAGGAACAGTGCTACCACCACCACCCTGGCGTGTAGATTGTGATAGCCTTTCTCTCTCTGGCCCTGGCCAGGCCACCTAATCAAGGCTATCGGATATATGGATACATGTCGGATTCGTATCCTAGTGTGTGTTACAAGACGACGAGAATAACACAGGGTTATATGAACTCATACTTGGGCTCCTCCGCCACTGGTCGTGAGGACCTCCTTTAAAAAATAAGAACAGGAGCAGTATCAAGGAAAGGATGAGCAGCAAAATTTTATGAAGGGGTGAAGAAAAACAAGACAATGATGAGAATGAGGATGATATTGGTGATCTGATATCTCCATCCTAAGGAGCTGGGAGAAAGAGGAAAGCATTCTTGCTCAGATTTCAAGTGTACAAACATTTTCACTGAAGAGAAAAGAAATCAAGAAGAGAATCAATAAAAACATGCGAGTTTTCTTAAAAGATTTATTTTGCATGAGATAAAAGGAGACTTGAGCTGCGAGCTGTTTCTTCAAACTCTTATACTAGTTTTCCATAAGATCTTTGTGAATAACCTTTCCACAGATTCTTATCGCTCTTCAACAATAACCCATTTTAATATTTTCATTGATTAAAAGATTTTCGACGAAGAAAAACCAAATGGAAGTTTAAATTGGATTTCACGAGTTATATTCTTCGTGTTCTTGAAATCGCTTCTCGGGAGAGATCTTTTTTCTTGTATGAATTCACATATATGGTTGAAATTTCACGATCAAACTATTTGTAATCTCATGAAACGCATATATTGCATAATGCACACTGTAAATACAATAAATACTCTTCAACTTCTCACTCTACTGTCAATTTCTCTTAAAATGCATAATTTATAAAGAGGAGGGATGTTGGATAGGAGGAAACGAGAGGGATGAATTTAAAATGAGATTTGAAAATGCATTTTGAATTTTGAATACAAATCGATCAGTTGACTCCTTTTTACAGTGTAGATTGAGATATTATTTATGCAATCTATGTCGACTCTCTTCTGGACTCGCCTTAAGTATACGTTTCGCGTTTAACATTTGCTAACGCTTGAGAGAACGACTGACTTTAAAAGTATATCATTTGATGCTAACTAAACAGTATGCGCTCTTGAACTGAAATTTACAAGGATTGGATGAGCAGCTGTCAGGTTTGGGGCATAAGTACACTTGACTCGTATACACTTATGAAATGCAAATAGTTCGATTCGAGCATGAACTTTATTTGCTCAAAAAATGGGACCTACTTTCCAACACACAGACGCGAGCAGTTAAGCTAGCTTAGGGACATTAAAAACTTACTGAAAATTTAAAATAATACAATAAAATATGTTTCAAGTAGTAGTTGGTTGTCAACTCTGCGGACTTCATGTCGGACAAAAGACACGCGAGCTTTGAGATTGAGCTGGTCATAAGCTAGTTCCAGACAATGAGACATAATTATTGTCTCTGCTGTACATGATAAACATGCATTCATAACTCAACTCAAAGGAGTCTAAGCGAGCTTGATACAACAGCTTAAAAAAGTCTTTAACTAAAGCCAATAGTTAATCCAGGAGACCGACTTTGTGGTTGACTCGACGAAGGGTTTGTATTTTAGCTTCTTTCTTACCTAATCCATATCCTAAAAAAATGTGCACTCAAAAATCAATTTTTATGATAAAGTTTTATATGAATATTTACAATAAAAAGGCATCTATATATACATGGAAAAGTTTGTTAAATTATGCGGAAAGACTGAAATAAAAATGTTAAAAGCAGCCGATAATTACAGCTATGAAAATCTAGCTATCTTTTCTCTAATAAAATGCATGCCATGCTCCATTCTCCATCTAGAGCCACTTGATCATTTCAAGTGTGAACTGCTCTCCTCCATTTAATATTGCTCATTCCTTTTTTTTGCTCCGACGAGAGAAAAATGACTGATATTGAAATAATTTGCGTAGTGAAGTGAATGAATGGGCTCTCATTATCACTTTTTTTCTAGTTCAATACAATCTCAAGTCAAGTGGAAGTAAGTGATTTGAGTTGTTGAACTGAATGAAGAGAGAAAGAGAAGCAAAAAGGGAACTTTAGTTCTAACAACCGCAGTCAGCAAAGTTCTATATAAATGCACATAAGGGTCTTGGTTCTGTTGTTCCGTGTAACAAAGCGAGAAGCCAGTTCTGATGTTGAGAGAGCCCACTATCAGCCACCACGCCAAGTTGGAGCAATGAAAAGACACGATGAGAAACAAGTGGTGAGGAGGCTAGCAGATGTCATTACGAACGATGACCCACAGAATCTTGATAAACGTTGCTGATAGCGATACTTTACACGAGTAATATGCTTCTAAATTAATTGCACTAAATAATTGATGTTCTCATGTGGCCAAGAAGGGTTTTCTGAATCTACTTATGAACTTCCTTACAAACCAATCTTTACAGATTGGTATTTTACAACATATTTGTGATTAAATTGTATTTTTTTTCAAAGGCAGCCACTATTCCAAGGCCATCATGTCTATTCGAACAACAGAGGACCGCTTCCGGTATAAATTTAAAAAATTGTATATAATATTAAGTATAATAAAATTAATAATTATTAATGATTTAAACTTTATCTATTTTGGAAAAAAAGCGAGTTGGGTATGAAACCTCCAGATCTCTCCTTTTTGAAGAAACCCGTAAAACCAGGAGAGGAATGGGGTCGGGAACCTATATACAACACCCGCGTCCTTGTCGACAACTGGTTTGAGGATCGGAGGCAATATAAGAATCTTTGTTCCCGATGTACTGGAGACACAATTTATGGTACAGACTATCGACCATACTGTCCAGACGATAAGGGTGTATTTCCACCCAGTATCTACCAAAGACGTTTGGAACAAGATGGAGAAGGCTGGAACTTGCTTCGAAACACTGAGGACTATTGCCAATACCTTCAAAACTACACGACTACCTACGACCTCATGCATAATTGGGAGGTGCGACGAGCTGGTGTAAAGCCAAAACCTTGGAGAACCTGGAAACTCGTCCACGGGTCACTTTGGGCACCTCAAAATGATAACACCGTGTCATTTGTAAGTACATAAAAGTAGTATGTTAAAAATTGGGGAAAAGTGAGAAATTGAATGCAAATTATTTTGCTAACTTGTTCTGATTTCCCTTCAGGGTAATTTGACTCAATTCGGATATCGCCAAGGACCTCAAGTTCCTCTCCTTCCAAATGACTGGGATGTGTATGCCAATAACGATACCGAGTACAAATCCAGCTTTCCCAAGCGACGCTACCCACAAGACTATGTCCACTGTCGGAAGGCAGCTTCCAAAGAGATTTACCAGGAGATTGAAAACATGTCTTTGGCCAAGAAACCTAAGGATCCTTGTGATCTATGTGGGGAAAACTATCTTTATCAAGGTGGTCGTCCAACGGAATGCGACTGTCGGTGCATGTGCCACCAAATTGATGTGGCTTTGAGGAAAGGACCACCTAAAAGGATTTGCCCACCTAAACAATCTCTCAATGTATCCCGATTTAGCAACCTCCAGCCTTGCTTCACACTTAAAGAATGGCCTGGAAAACAAACGCTGCATTCAGAAAGGGCTGTCCATCCCTACAAGGCTCTCAAGCATCCACCTCATTTGCCACCTGTGCCTTGTCCAACTAATGAACCCAGTTTTGCACGTCATGTAGCTCAAACAGTGGGAGATCAAACTCCGGACTTGTGTAAAGACTATGCTGGAGATGTTGGACATGATTACAAAGGACCTTCCATTGATAATCCACTTTGTGAATGCTTTCCGCGAAAATGAAATTAGCCTAATATAAAATCGTGCATATAATCAAGCAATTCTCCTAATCCAATGGAAAATATTATCTGTTTAATGTAAAACTTCCATTAATGTTGTAAATACTGAAATATTAAAGGTCAAAGTCAAGATCATTCATTTCCAGTGTTATATATATTATGGCTTCCTCAATCATAAGTGTTGGCATTCATTCATTCCCCACGGTTTGCTATCAGAAGGAAAACCAGACGGCGCCGTGTCAGTCGTCTTATACCAAGAAAAAAGATAATGTGGTTTGGGATTGGTGTCAGGTTGCGAATAAAAATTGCACTTTTATATGATGGATATGAATAGTAAGCGCAATCTCTTACCCTACTTCTTCAAGAGGAGAACTATTCAACTTGAATTCTTCTTGACAATGGTGTCTGGCCCTGGCTAGTGTAGACAAAAGGGAGAAATTGTTTAATTAGGAATAATGACCCCATTAACCCAATCTGCCAATCAACTTTCGTTAAGTATGGGATGTCTTCTTGTATTAATTTCATAATAATTTGATATTCAAAACGTTGGGCACTGGTTTGCTTTAGTGTCCAAAAACTGTATTGAGTTCTTATCATTTGACAGTTCCGTGACTGATAACAGAATATAGCGTATAAAGTGCATACATACTTTATACATTATTATGAGCATCCACACCGTTGGATTTCGTGAATGACTAAGTCAAGTAAAACGTGCTTAAAGTGTGTACAAACTATATAGGAGAAAAGTGCCAGCACCGGATAAAACTGAGTCAACAGATAAGTAAGCAAGTATAAATTCAGATAACATTTGCAAGTTGAGCAATTTGTATGCATGTTTTTATTGATGCAGTTTCATCATTTTCACGAGCAAATGCTAACATTCACTACAAGTGTTTAGTGGAGTAATACAGCAACTTTGATTTAATGGATTGAATTAAAAAAGTACATAGTTTTGTATAACATTTCTCTTTAAAATTGACAGTATAACATGGCAGAATCAAAAGTTTGGAAATATAAGGGAGTGCTTCCTCCACGAACGGCTGACGCTGGGGAATTGGAAAGCCAAGAGAATGTGACTTCATCCTCACAATTTATTCCTCGGAGACCTCAATCAACTGCAAATGGTAGTCGAAAGACTCCTCGTCCTCATAGTATAGGCGCCACCATAATTTCTAATCCAAAACTAGTTAAAAGCTGGGAATACTATGATAATGATCCTAAAAGTATTCAAAAGTATTTCTCGACAATAAACTTGCCTCCTTCCAACGAATTTCTAGATAATGCTGTGGGTGCTACGGATGTAGACAGTGACAATGGTGGTGAAGGTGACACTTTGAATAGGGAAATCAAAGCTTGTGTGGAAAGAAGGAGTGAGAGACCTTGTCAAAAATATCTTGGAATATTGCTCACATTGGTGGCAAGTGGAGCTCTAGCCTTATCATCCATTTGTGTTAAGGCCATACCCAACTACCACCCTTATTCCGTTTCTGTCTGGACCTTTCAAGGGATTCTCCTCCCGTCGCTGATTGTTCTCCTCTTTTCATGCCTCATTAAGAAAGAGAATGTTGTAAAATTGAGTAAACCCCAGAATGACCAATATTCAAATGAGAAGAATAGTGGAACACATTGGCAAACATTTATGTTCATTTTAATCAGAGCGTTGTTTGGGGCGGGTGGAGTGGTTCTGAAATGCTACAGTCTCCAATTTATGTCCGTTGCTGATTCAACAATTATAGCTTTTAGCTCACCGGTTTTTGTTGTAATTGCGGCATGGCTCTGTCTCAGAGAGAAGCTTGGAATTGTGCCCATTCTAACAGCGATTGTTGTTTTGGTTGGAATTGGCGTTATTGTGAGACCACCTCTTTTGACGGGTCAACAAAGTTTTGATAATGATCAATTGGTATGCTTCGAAATGAAATTCTATCAAATTTCTTTCCTTAAAATCAATAATGTTTAAAAGGACTTGATTTTGATTCTCTAGATCGGAACTGGAATGGCAGTGAGTTGTATGCTCCTTGGAGTTTTTACTGTCATCATCTTACGTTACATCCGCCATGTTCACTATGCTTTCATAAATTTCGTATATGGATTTGTTGGAACTGTTGGAAGCCTCCTGCTGTGCTATACCGTTGGAGAGTTCCAGTTTCCAGAAACTGGGTACCATTGGTTCTTAGCAGCGAGTATTGCTGGGTTGACATTTGTGGGTCAAAGCTTGCTCACCTTGGCATTGAAGTATGAGCAAGCTGGAACTTTTGCGTTGGTTAGAACCTCGGAAATTGTGTTCACTTTCTTTTGGCAGTTTGTCTTTTTGAGCATTTACCCAGACCTACTTAGGTATGTTGAATCAGACTGCTATCTAAGTTTTACTTTGAACCAGCCAACTTTGAATACTTTTTCGTTTCGTACAAACTTTTCAATGAATAACTTTTATTTTGTTTTTAAACTTGAACAGCATGATTGGAGCTCTACTAGTAATTCTTGGCGTGATCATAATCACCGGACGGAAATGGATTGAAACCAAGAAGGCCTCTCACAATGCCCGAAAATGGTTTGGATTCCTGTTGAAGTGAAAAGCTATTCTTTCTTAGTTAATTTGTCCCTATGATACCTTACAAATACGATAAATGACTCAGTTTTTATAAATAAATTAAGCGAGATTACAAAAACAAAACGTCTGCCACACTAAAAAAACATTTTTGTAGTTAGTATGAAATAATATGATAATTTAAGCCATAAGGATAAAAATGTCCGATCAAAATTTAGAGTCTGGTTTAGGAGAGGCGGAGGGATTAGAATTGGAGGCATTCGAAAATGAAACACTCGAGGAACAACGAGAGGAGGAGCGAGAAGAGTTTGCTGAGATAGCGGAAGTTGAAATGGATTTGGAAATGGACAGACTCGAAGTTGAATTTTATAAGCGTACGCACAAAGCCGACGACAGTGTTTCTCCAACTTACGAGCCCCCCAGCCAAAATCTAATTGCTTCAGTTTTCACATTTTTCCAAACTCTGTTCAGAACTGGGTCTCCAGTATCTGAATGTCCTTATGATGAGTTTGTTTCAGGTGGGTGAAATCCCATTAAAATTCTACAACAAAAATCAAAATAATTAGGCACTAGAAATATCCTGTTTTAATTAAATTAAACAACAGGGTTTGATGTTGATGAGCTAGCCTTGTTCCAGCCGTTGCAAGAAGAGGGTTCTAGAATCAAACGGTTGTTTCCAGAGTGGAGTAGTATTCTTTATGATGAAAATCACGCCATATGGGAATATCGGTGCAAGGAACTCATTCCCCCTTCTGTTCTCTACTCCCTCCTTATGAAAAGGGTGGAAGGTTATCGGGGTAAGCTGAGAGCTTATCTTGGAGCCTGGAATCCTTCCAAGGAGCACTGTTCCCCCAACATCTTTCTTTTGGAGGACCGTCTTACAGTCCACAGAATCCCAGCAGTTAATCAAACTGACGCTGTAAGAGGACAACTTGGATTCAATATAGGAATCCATGCGTGGGACTACAAAATTCAAGGACCTTTAGGTTCTCACTTTTCATTGGGGGTGGCTACAAGAGAAGCAGCATTGCTGTCGAAAGAAGGCTACGTCTCCCTGGTTGGAGACAATGAACATTCGTGGGGATGGGATTTAGTGTATGGAACATGTTCAACGAGGGGGGTTAACATTGCCAATTATCCAGAACGAACGATTTATGATTTTAGACCAGGAGATATTATTCGCATGATACTGGACTGTGGGTCGCACGACCTGAGCTTTGAAGTGAATGGGGAGGGATTTGGAAAGGCTTTTATTAATTTACCAAGGAAAATCTTGTACCCGAGTGTTTCAATGGTTTATGGTAACACCAAGGTGGCACTAATATACGTGGGAGACCCGGCATCAATCCAATTGCCTATATGAATGAAAGTCTAATTTATGCTATTGTCTAAATTCAGAGTAAATTAAAAATTGAGAGTGTATAATGGACTGAATGTTGCGGGTGGTAGTTGTAGGGTTTTATTAACAAGATTTAACAAAATAGACGCTAAAATTAATAGAATATCTGTAATATCACAATCGCATTGTTATATAATTTTGTAAGTCGGTGCTATTTAGTAGCCTGAACGAACAATGAGGGGCTCATCAACAACACGGACAATGGGAGCAGGCATATCGTAAGCGGAGACACGGATTGCTGGGGCATCGTAGGATGAGCTACGGATGACAGCTGGAGCATCATAGTTCGCTGGAGCATCGTAGTTGGAAGTACGGATGAGAGCTGGAGCATCGTAGTTTGAGGTACGGATGAGAGCTGGGGAATCATAACTGCTACCAGAAACCCTGGCAAGGGCAGACGGTGTGGGCTTCAGCGTGCTCAGCGGGCATCTCAACTGGAAGTGGCAAATGGGCACCCTCGGCACGGAAACCGTTCTCATCAAAACCCAGGTGGTAGAGATAAGCTGTCCTTCGGGGGAAGTGTATCTGAAGCTTCCAGACTTGGAGATCATGGCGTCAGAGCGGACGAGTTGACCGTATTCATCAACATATTCACCACGTCCTGAACTGCTTGGGTGTTGTCGACAACAGAGATACCATTTCCGGTTTCGTATATTCAAGACTGTCGAGAGGGAGCCGCGGATGTCGTGGCTAAGTCGGAGGATGGGAATTTCCCTTCTCAAAAGGGTGCCTCCGTAGCTGTCAGAACGCAGTTCACTGCCATATCCTGAGTCAACGCGGATGGCGCTGGAGGAAACTCCGGCGATGAGGAGAGCAACGAGGGCGAACTGTAACAAATATAATTGTGGTTTAAATTCTCAATCTATGGTATTCTACAGTTTCATGAATTTTTGGGGAAAAACTTACCGGTCTCATGTTGATGCTAAAAATCGGGTTGATAAATAGGCTGAAAAAGTTGGTTGAAATGCTGGATGATGAAGTAGGAACAGTTGGAGATGATCTGATGAAAATTGAGAAGCAAACTCGGATATTTATACGAATTTTCTCTGGCAGGTCAAATACCCTTAAAATACAAAACATCATGTAAAAACATTTGCAGTAGCTCGAACAAATATCCAGACTCTGCATAATAACAAAGGAAACGAACGACATTGAACCTTAAATCCAAAAAATGCTTATACATCTAATCCAGTCTGCAGTATTCATTTATGGGTTGACAAAGGGTTAAGCTAAGGGATCCCTTTTTCACCAAAGCATCTGTCATATACGATTGCATTGATAGCTTGGAGAATGCGTTGAACTGAAACTCCAGTCATATCCTTGCATCCTTAGAGCAAATGACATAAGAAGGCCAAACTAAAAGTAAGAAAGAAGAAGTGCTGCGTTCTCAGAAAGCTTCACAGTTTAATTCAGGTTCAAGGTATTTAACACTCCAATGTGTGTAAACACGTACTCAAGTCATACAACAGGATGAATGGGTTTTTGGGTTCTGCGTCACAAACTGTAGCGTCATAGTATAGTATACTAGATTGCATCATTCATGGCTTATAAGAAAGTGAGTATAAATGCAAATTACAGTTGTTTGTGCAACTTGATTAGTTTGTATGATGCGATGGGATTCTGGTATCATCAGCCATGCCATGACGCTGGACACGAGGAAAATTTTGCAAAGCAGACTTGTGATTCAGAGGAAATTAATAATGATACAAATTTCCCATGAATGAAATTAGTGCAAGGCAAATACCTGTTTACTGTTTACACATGTGGTATTTATTTCACATGCAATATGCAGGTATTAAAGGAAGTACTTATTATCTATACTACATCCTATGTTAAATACGTTGTAAAAATATTTCAACTTGACTCATAAGTATTGAGCTCGTGCTCCGCATTCTGTTTCAAAATTGGGTTTAAACCGCATGATGGTTTGTAAAATGGAGAAATAAATGATTTGGTATGATGAGCAAAATAAAGTTGGTAATTGCATCTACACGTGCGCCCAACTGCTTAAAACTTTAAATATTCGTAATTGAGCTAAAGTATTTGAATCAATGATCATTTCCCATGGATGGTCGAAACTTCATACGTAGATATGAAGATACGAAACTGCTTTTTGGGTGGTTTTAGGTTTCTGGAAAAATTTCATCAGAAGGAAATAGAAATCAATAAATAAGTTTTGATACCTAAACAAGTTTTATTACATCATTAATGTTTGTGTGAAGCATGATTATGGCAAAATATGTTCACTGCGCATCAAAGCTCATCAAAGACAGGTTGAAGCCATGTTGAAGCTCTTTGTAGCTTGTATAATACTGTATTTCAATATTCAATTCAAGTTCACGACTGTCACGACAAACCACATAATGGACGTATATGCGCATGTGTTCTTGACCATGAGAAAATAGATTGATTAATGCCCAGCTTCACATCGTATTTTCCATTCCATCACAGAGAGGTAGTGGTAGAATTCAGAATTTTCAAAAACCTGGTAGGATAAAAAGTAACCATGAACTATCATTGAAAAACAAATTTCTAGTGTGGAAGGTCAGTTACATACATCAAGTTTTTTATGAAGATTTAAAACGTAATCTAATATTACATCTGTACAAAATTAATTAAATCATATTATATATATATGAAAACAATTCCAACAAGAACAGCAATATAGCAAAAGCATGCATGCATGATGATATAATGGGATCGTTTTATGCACTATAACCACCAATGTTTCTTGATAGAAAATACATGCTTGTAATCAGATTTTGCTAAATTGTTGAAGTTGCATATCGCAGATGTGCAGTGTGCAACAAGGAGATAAAAAATGCAGGAATTTTCAACTGATATGATTTTATAGTTTTATGGATGGCATAATTCATTCAAATGGCTAGTATTACTAGTGACTAGGATATAGGAAGGATGAAAGCGTAACATTATATACCACCAAACATAAATGAGGAACAAAGTTATTGTTCACAATGCGTTAGTTTGTACAAAGCTTATTCAAGTGACAAATAGCATGTTTACAAGCAAAAATTATTCAAATTCAAGTCAAATCGGCACATGTCAAACAGCTAATTGAAAGTAATGTATGCAGCTCTTAGATGATGATTAAAGCAACTTTACTTACTAGCAGCTTTGTAGTTGAGAAGTATATTAGTTGAAATAACACACAGGAAGTTCATAATTAGAGTATAAAGTCTCTCATAAAGATTGTTTAATTACAAATGTAAATACGCAATCGTTAAGTTTTATTGTACAAATTACTTGTTATATACTTCCGATTCGCTCATTTTTCCCATAATATATTCAAAGATCAACATTCTATTCATCAGTTTAATCAATATCAGATCTCAGTATTGTTTATTTGACATTCTCTGTGGTTCTACCTTATCATAGTATTCACAAATAAAACCTAATGTGATAATCAATTTTATAAGGGAACGAAAAATTTATTTGTTCTTCAAAGTTCATCAACAGCCAGTTTTCTGTTTCTAGTTGATATTTGATTCTACTTACAAGAAATGCCAATGACGTGGTTTTTGTGCCAAAGTCAATATTACAAACTTTGAAAAGAAATTTCCTTTGTGAAGGAAGTGACCACAAGATCAGAAGAATGCCATTTTTCTAACCGTGAAAATGCGGTAGCACAATTCCTCATAACTTGATGGTATAGATTAGACAGTGAGAACTGTAGTGACTAAAGTTGACCACCACGTACACTTTCTTGTGAAGTGAAGTTCAAGGTACACTTTCTGTTAAGTACTCTGCTCTGCAGTTATTATGTGCACAACAAGTAATTCTGAAAATTTAATTTTCTCATTCATCTTAACGCATTGGCAAAGCACTACACCTAAACCTGGCATTTCAATACACTATCTAACTGGAGTACATCACTGCAGTGGAGCCGTATCTGACGCGTATGGCGTGGGAAAAAGAAAAGGAAGTGGTTCACTGACAGGTAGTTTAATATAAGCTAGGTTTGTTATATAGTTTAATATATAGGTTATAATTATGTTACTCGTTAAATCAGTCACGGGGAATTTATTTCGCAACCTTTCTCGGAATAATATGTATTTTTTACAAGATTTTAATTTCCGTAAGTTGGTGATGAGTGTTTTTATTATAATCCTTAATGATTCATTTAATACATTGTAACTTGCAAGCCAGGTGAATGATCAATACTTTATAAGTTATATAAGACAAACTGACGAAAATACAAAACATTTGTGTCGTTGTACAACGCAAGAAGAGCACAACCAACATCTGCAGATTTTTTATTTAAAAGAATACCATAACCGAACACTTCTAATTATTAGCTTTTTGTGGTTAACCGTAAAAGCTTCGTAAACACAAACTCATCTAGTCTATTGATTGCCATCAAAAATCTGAACTCAAAAACTCATTCTTACTCGGACTGTGAGTTGCAAGAAGAAGCCATTTTTGCGTCGCAATAAAATAAATAATTCAAATCATGAATAATCGTACTGGATGCGAAGATCCCTACCTCAACTATGTTATTTCAAGACGGCCGTTTGGATGGAACTTTACAGACCCTCCAGTTTTTCTACCTTTCGATTTTGAAAAGGTAGATCCTTTCTACTGGGTCTCGTTAATGGAAACTAATTGGAAAGTGGCATTTTACGCGGCAGCAGTTTATATCTTTGTCATTTTCGGCTTGCAAAACTACATGAAGAGCCGACCTCCATTTGAGCTCAGAAAGTTGCTTTTCATATGGAACCTGAGTTTAGGAATTTTTTCCGTGATTGGATTTGTGAGATATGTGCCAGGTTTTTTGTTTGTACTCAATCAACCGAATGGATTTTATAAGAGCATTTGCGTCAAGTAAGAATAACAAGCAGCAATTAAATATACTATTTAATATTTAAAATCTGTATAGTTTTGACATTTTATCTGTAACGATTTTCAGGGATGGGATGGATGTACCCACAGGATTTTGGACGTAAATTTAAGAAATTAAGATAATTATTAGTAATTTGGAGAGTGAGTAAGGGCTTTTGATTTTCTGGTGTAGGTTGCTCTTTGCATTCTCAAAATTCTGGGAACTGGGCGACACGATCCTCATTGTTTTAAGGAAACGGCGATTGGTACTGATTCAATATTATCATCATGTCGTGACAATGATAGTAGTTTGGATTGTTGGTAAGTGTATTTAATGCTCAAATTTGGGTTAAAAATCTAAACTTGACCTTGGATTAAAACTTATGGATGCATTTAGGTCCCCTCGTTGAGCCTATTGCCCGTTGGTACACAGTGTTGAATTTTTTTGTCCATTCGTTGATGTACCCATACTTTTCATTGAGGGTATTAATTTTTACAAATTCGTTGCATTTTCACGGAAATTCAAATATTTCGTCTTAATTTGATTTCATGCATTTTTATAACACAGGCTATTGGGATACGAGTGCCAGTTTTCATTGCTAATCTGATAACGTTTTTACAACTGTCGCAAATGATTATTGGCTTCACTGTGAATATGACATCGCTCTACCATCAACGTAAGTAATTTCTGACACATTCGAATTTACTTACATTTGCCTGAAGATGCAATTAAATTTAATGCTATTCTAACATAATATTTAATCTTCTGTAATAAAAATATTTATTTTATTGGCGTAGAAATTGGAAATGACTGCGTCCGATATCCGATAAGTATCCAAGCTTTCAGTCTCGTGTACGGCTCATTTATCTTCCTTTTCGGAAAATTGTTTTACGATTCCGTAATCAAAAGTGGAAGGAGAAGGACTGAAAAGAAGTTGCTTTAGTATATTTCCAGTATTGAGCTTAATTTAAGCATACCTTTAACTAACTTGTAATGAATGCTTGAAGCAATCTACCTGAAGGTGTAGATGGCATGCATGTATCTTGTTAATAACATTCTAAGTTGTAATACTTGTCTCATTTTCCAATATGCAGTTTTAATATCATTTACCATATCTTCATACTATTATACTTGCAAGCATAAGCAAGCAAGTTTTGTGGTATACCTATGCCACCTGAACGCATGAAAAATATACCTACTCGCCGTGTTTAGAATGGTAATTCGTTATCAGTTTACAATACCAAATAATGTAGCTAGCTACTCCTTACATACCTATGACATTGTCGGTCAAAGAAAATAATTATATTCCGTCTTGAATCAGCTCAGCATAATATAGAAATTTCTAAATGTCACAAACCTATACCGCCGGCAGGGTGAAGGGCCTGTTGGATCCTAAAATAGATTGTCAGTCACTGAGACCTGTATATGTACAGTTAATCTTTTTTATGAACATGCATACATGCACCTTTGTGTACTAAAATGTAAGGTCCTGTGGGCTACTGCTGGT
This sequence comes from Orchesella cincta, assembly GCA_001718145.1. Lineage (NCBI taxonomy): Eukaryota > Metazoa > Arthropoda > Collembola > Entomobryomorpha > Orchesellidae > Orchesella > Orchesella cincta. Next base: position 54,625 of record LJIJ01000432.1, read on the forward strand.
GAAACTTATGTACCTTGTATTATTTAAAATCTAAAGTATCAATAGGAAATGTATGCGAGCTCGTGGCTTGTTTTTATCACGAAGTTGAAGACGTCAGTTGATTTTCTTCAATTATCACAGACATTATTGTTTGTCTGTAGTTCCCAGATTATAATTTGATTTCCATTGCATTAACCTTTTAAAATTATATTGAAAGATGAGTTCATTCATTCCATAAACCAAGTGCGCTGGGTTTTTTTTCTTCTTCACAAAATCAACTTGGAAAATATTTGTTTTCTAGCTGAAGCTTTGTTTCACCACAAGTTATTAATTCTTACTGAAGTACAATTTCACATTCTGCTACCAAAGTTCATTATTGTACACACACATTATAAAGTAATCAATCATCATGACGTACAACTTCAGTAATGACCCTTACTACAATGAATTGATTTTAAAACAGCCATTAGGCTACACTTTTTATGAGAACCCGTATTTTCAAGGGTTTGACTTTGAAAAGATTGACTTTGTATGGTGGCAAAAATACATGGTCGCAAACTGGCAACTAGCGTTTTATGTGGGGGCTGTGTATATTGCGACAATTTTTGGGCTACAGAATTACATGAAAAATCGACCTGCGTTTGAGCTCAAGTATCCCCTATTCTTTTGGAACTTGGCCTTGGGAATAGCGTCCATCGTCGGGTCTATAAGAGTCTTCCCTGCATTTTGGACTGTGCTTAATGAGCCGGGCGGCTTGTACAATAGCATTTGTGTCAAGTAAGTTAAATATTTCACGCAGGTGATCAATCAAAAGCGTATTTGAAGAATTTAATTGAACACAGTGATCCTTGAATGATTTCAGACACGGGCTGGATACTCCAAGTGCATATTGGGCGTAAGTGGTGCATATAACTTATGCTACTGATATGATATTTAAATGTTGGCCAAAATATAAAATGAATTTTTTTCACTTTTAGAATTGTGTTTGCCTGTTCGAAATTCGTGGAGTTGGGAGATACGGTCCTAATTGTGCTGCGGAAGCGTCCGTTGGCGTTTTTACAATGGTATCATCACGTTGTTACACTAATCGTCTGTTGGATTATTGGTGAGCTTGAAATAGTAATATTAGTGTGAATTTAAAAAAAAAGATGAAATGCAACAATTAATTTATTTCAACAACTCCACATTTTTTCAGCACCATTGGTTGAGCCTATTATTAGGTGGTATGGAGTTCTAAATTCTATAGTTCACTCATTCATGTATCCCTATTTTGCATTGAGGGTATGAAAAACAAGATATATATATACATATATAAACCAACTGCATCCAATGCTGTTATTTTCGACCTGAAACTAAATTAGCATTTTTAATGTTTCAACAGGCTATCGGTATCAAAATTCCATCTTATGTTGCCAATTTCATTACAACCATTCAATTCAGGTAAATATATACGCTGAATGTATTTTATACTGAATGGCCGGGGAATTGTGAGATAAATGAATAATTTGCATTTCTTTAATGGTTTTTAGTCAAATGCTAATCGGATTTGGAGTCAACATTACATCTTGGTATTTGCAACGTAAGTATTACTGAATGATGAACGATATATATAAATCCATTGCTAACATTCTCCATAATAAAATTTTTACTTGATTTTCTCCCAGGCATTGGATATGATTGTATAAGATATCCCCTCAGCATCAACGTGTTTGCCTTTGTTTATGGAACGTTTATTGTGCTCTTTGGCAAATTGTTTTACGATTCAGTACTCAAAAGTGGAAGGAAGCTCAAAGAGATGAAGAAGCTGAAGCAAAAATAAGCCCAAACGTGCTGATAACCATCATTTTTGTTTTTACTGTTCATATTTATTATATTCTGAATGTAGTTTATACAAACGAGACTTGTTATAAGAAATATTTTGATAAATAAATAAGACTTTACTGATAAACTAACAATTTAGCAATGAAACATGGCCATGATCAGTCAAAAACTGATTAGGAAATACTAGAATCATTATCCGTCCACATGTACAACGCAACTCATCTCCTTCACCGTCATCATTGTAAATATCTTTCGTAATTTTAATGGCATTTTCAGAGGTTTTGTAAATTTATATTGACTGTATGAAACAGCCATTGTTAATAATTAGTAAATCAAAGACGTTTAATAATGCATTGATAAATACAAAATCCTATGCGCTTTCAATGTTCATTTCATTATTGTGGAATTTTTTGGTAAATACTATGTACTGCAACTGCAACTGCTTATTATAAGTACCTAGAGACTCAGAATGATTTAGTTAACTTTGACCTTGTGTAGTTTTTGGTAAAAGCTGTAGACATAAAATAACGACACGGGAATTTAAGCTGGTGATATCTGCATTTACGTCAGTTCAGATCTGAACTTGAGTTTGCCAACCATTGTTCAATGCCTAAAATTTAAACAGAAATTTAAAGATCCAATTACTAAATATCGATTTGTTTTTCCACGGCGTCGACGCAAATCCAGAGGTGGACGAAACGTTAAAAAACAGTATGTGCAAAAAAGAATTGACGTAACGTTTGGAACTATGTATTTGACCTTTTTATGATGCTAATTGGTATTAAGTTTTGCTTATTGCAGTATTGTTGTTTGGAAATAGGAGTGCTTCGCATAACGCATACTTATGACTTTTTGCATATCAAGTCTTAAGAAGTTCATTCATATAAAGTGAGCTATGTTAACTGGTATTACTAAATCTTCGGGAATTCATGTGTAAATCCATTAAATGTAAGTTGTATTTCGCAAACATGTCTACGGATGCTCCTACCCAAATTGTTTTCGTCTGGAGCTACATTAATCAGAAATCTCTTTCACTACAAAAACACATAGCCAACTGAGATTATCCTTCATTCATATTCAAACTTTTGCTAGTGCATCCAAACCTAACGCCGGCTGAAACGGAAGTCAGATAATCGGGAACTGTTCACCATGGCTTACAATATCAGCAACGACCCGTTCTACAGCGATCTATATTTTAAGCGAGCATTCGGTTATACATTTTTAGAAAATCCGTACTTTCATGGGTTTGAATTCGAAAAGATTGGATTCACGGGGTGGCAAGAGTTCATGATTGAGAACTGGAAATTAGCGATTTACGCATCGGTGTTTTATGTCATTACAATTTTTGGGTTGCAAAGGGTAATGAAAAATCGTCCTGCCTTTGACTTGAGAAAGTGTCTTTTCGTTTGGAACTTGGCAATAGGACTCGCTTCACTGGTTGGATTTATAAGAGTCTTCCCTGCATTTTTGACCGTGTTGAGTGAGCAAAATGGATTTTACAACAGTATATGTGTCAAGTGAGTTTTGTTTTAACGTTTTATATTATGACAGAAAATGAATTTTAATCAGTTAAAAATCTGTTTTATTCAAACAGGAAGGGACTGGATATTCCAAGCGCATATTGGGCGTAAGTGCAAATCCCAACGTTATACGTATTTGCCATGAAAATACGTATAATAAAAATGGGTTTTAAATAATAATTTAATACTATATTGTTATTTCAGAATTGTGTTCGCCTGTTCAAAATTTCTGGAACTGGGAGATACAGTATTTATCGTACTCAGGAAGCGCCCCTTGGTGTTTTTACAATGGTATCATCACCTTGTAACTCTGATGGTAACATGGATAACTGGTAATAATAATAGCTATTGCGTAATACCAACATAAATCATGAAAAGTTTGTGCAAATTATTATTCCAATAACAAATTCCCTATTATTTCCAGCGCCATTGGTTGAGCCCATTGTTAGGTGGTATGCGGTGCTCAACGCATTTGTTCACAGTTTTATGTATCTATATTTTGCATTGAGGGTACGTAATTGCTATAAAATATTAACACATTTCTGGAAACTTTCCTGATTGATAAACTCTTTATGTTTTGGACAGGCTATTTCAGTAAAAATTCCATCGTATGTTGCCAACTTCATTACAACTATACAGTTCAGGTAGCCAAATTAACAGTTTAGAACAGGTTGCTGCTCTGGAAAATTAAAAAATTATTTAAATCTTCAAATTTTCTTGCAATTTATAGTCAAATGCTGGTTGGATTCGTTGTGAATATGGCTTCATGGTATTTACAACGTAAGAGTAGCTTTTTAAAACAATCATAAACAGTATTTTTTGCAGTCGGAACATACTAATTTTGTTTGTGAATGGTTATATAGATAATGGATACGGCTGCGTGAGATATCCGCTCAGCATCAACGTATTTGGTTTTGTGTACGGAACGTTTATTTTGCTGTTTGGAAAATTGTTTTACGATTCTGTGATCAAGAGCGGCCGGAAGCTTAAACAGAAGACGAAGCAAGGCTAATAAGTGATTATAAAATAATGAGAATATTACGTAGTAAATTGCAATTTTTTTAGTGCAATTTTGATTATATGTACATAACATAGGATATGCTATAATAACATGCTATAGTAAATTATTGCATAATAGTAACTGAAATTTTCACGAAAGAATGCCAAATCAGTTCTGGATGATTACCAGCAATAAAAACATAAACAGAAGTTTTGATCGATTGATATTGTCATTCATTGTTATTTTGTAACATTCTGAATTCAAATTTGTCCAGTATGATTTATATAATTGATTGGGCTTGGTTACATTGCACTGCATTGCATTGAATTGCACTTAATTGTGAGAGCTTCAATTTGGTATCAACATCAGTAAGTACTGATAAAGAAGCGCAATAAATTTACCTGAAAAATTTCACATCATAGACGCATTCCTGGGAATTATAATGATTCTGACGTCAAATATACTGCGATTGGAATTTTCTCCCAGCGTAATAGTTTCTATAAAATTAAATGAGGAAAAGTTAGAGCCGTAATATGAAAACGAGGTGGCATTTCAACTCATATATAAGACGTGTATTTTGGCTGCAATACACCTAATTGTTACTGTTCGTAAGAAGAGATGTGTGTGCTGTTACTATTATTAAGGTTTATGTATAAGGTACCTGCATCACATTATGGTTATACTTCTCTTTTGAGGAACCAGCAATCAGTCCCGTTTTGACTTAAACAAGAAGGTGCCTTGAGCTGTTCTCTCATTCATTCCAACAGTCTCAAAGTGCAGTGAGCTTACGGTAACAGAGGCCAGTCCCTTCAAAAGTGTTCATCATGATGACCCACAACACAAGTAGCGATTCATATTACATGGAGCTGGCTGAGCAAAAGCCATTTGGTTACAGCGTTACTGAAAATCCATACTTTAAGGGATTTGAATTTGAAAAGGTAGACTTGTTTTGGTGGCAGCGATTTGCTAGTGAGAATTGGAAACTGGGGTTTTATGCTGGAGCACTGTATATAGCTGCGATTTTTTGTATACAAAATTATATGAAAAATCGACCAGCGTTTGAGCTGAAGCGATCCCTCTTCTGGTGGAACTTGACGATTGGGATTTTGTCAATGGTTGGATTTGTGAGAACACTGCCTGGATTTTTGACCGTGTTAACTAAGGGTGGATTTTACAACAGCATCTGTGTCAAGTGAGTTTCGTTTGTATGCAAAAATAAATGCAATTATCAAATTTGTACTGAGCTGAGTTTTACTTTTGGAATTTTAGGGATGGGTTCGATATACCAACTGGATATTGGTGGTAAATACCTCAATATTATATGCATGTTTATGGGAAGAAATTGTTCCAAAAAGCCAAAGCTACATTTTATTATTTTCAGTGTTGCCTTTACAATATCAAAATATGTGGAATTGGGTGATACCATCTTTATTGTCCTTAGAAAACGGCCGTTGATCTTCTTACAATGGTACCACCATGTAATCACTCTAATAGCCGTTTGGCTAACAGGTAAAACCGTCAAATTCTACTACATACATATGAATTTAATCCCCTCCCAACTGATTGGAGGAAGTTGAATCAGTTTGATGGTTGTTTCAGGTCCGCTCGTTGAACCAATTTCCCGTTGGTATGTTGTACTTAATTGCATGGTCCATGCTCTAATGTACCCCTACTTTAGTTTAAGAGTATGAAAATATTGAAAACATGAATTTTTATAAAGTTTTAAAATGCATAAAAGTTACAGGAATAATTGGATAATAATTTTCGTTCAACAGGCGGTTAATGTAAAAGTCCCAGTTTACGTGGCCAATATTATTACCACCTTACAATTCAGGTAGGTTTATACACAAAATTACGAAATAACAAAATAAGCGATTTGAGCCACGGTTAAAACAATCCAATTAATATAACTACAATTTTTGGGCAATCTTTCAGTCAGATGCTAATAGGATTTTCTGTCAATATGACATCCTGGTACTTACGACGTACGTAATTTTTGTTCTTTTGTTTGCAAATCAACTGCAAAGGTCGAATTCTTATGAATATGAACCGTTTCAATAATTTGGTTTACGTGAATTCTTTCCAGATAATGGATATGATTGTGCAAGGGATCCCCTCAGTATCAACGTGTTCGCTTTTGTATATGGATCATTCATCTTGTTGTTTGGCAAACTGTTTTACGATTCCGTTATCAAGAGTGGAAGGAAGCTCAAAGAAAAGAAGAAGCAAGGATAAACAAAAGCAAGAAAGCCATCTACAGATACTCAACTATATTGAACTTGGACTGATGATAATGAATGAATATATGTAGCCATGTATTTTCATAAGTTCATAAATCATATTTTCATGATTAATAAGTAAAAGATCGCACCTTTTTTTTATAAAAAAAAACAAATCAGCAGCGAAAACAAATTGAAAAATATTTTTGCGATACACATATATTCTTCTAGCATAAAAAGCATGTAGACATGTAGCATGTAAAAGTATTTTCATTGCGAAACAATATTTCTGTGACACTGGAAAGTTTTCTTGTGTTAATTGGTACATTTTGAGCTTCACAAAACAGTCTTACGAGTTACTCTCATGAGCCCACAGATAAGGGTTATATATCACATCGTTGTGAGTTATCAGCTCTTCCTCGGTTCAAAACAAGTAGCTCGTAAAATAAGGATATTCATTAAATGATGTGAGAAACTCTGCATTTGCTTGCACTTTTCCATCTCATTTGTTGCATGCATCATCAAAGTGCAAAGATTAAGTAATATCATTACGAGTAAAATAAAAATGTTTATCACATTTGGATTTGTGAACAGTTGTTCAACTTGTGGATAAAAGAGTATGCTTCTTGTAGCATTTGACAGCTATGATTTACAAATTACATACATTCAGAAGAAATATCATATTACGAGATAGGTTTAGCTCTACTGAACGAAGCACATACATTTTAGTTCTCAAGAAAATAGAAAGCCTTTTGAGCTTCCATCCAACTATGAAGCATCTTTATCCTTGTCTTTGATTCTGGATTATTATTATCATCATCATCATTCTCCTGGCATAAATCTCTTTAATGTCATCATCACATCATGTCATGCAAAAATATAATGTTCATAATAACATTATGCATATGATCTGATACTCAAGTATCTTTGGGTGTACTAAAATGATTACCAACATGAAAAATGTCAAATGTGCAATATGATCTTTCAAATAAGCAAATTATATGCACTTGCTCCACAGTCAAACAACTCCACAAACAGGCTTGCAGACATTACTGGTTCGATGCAGATTTTTTTTCTGTTGAGTAAAAATCAGTCATCGCAAGATCTTCATGAAGAAGAGTACTCTGTTTGCAGTGAAAGCTCAGACACTTGTTGAAATGTAATATTAAATCCTTGCTTAAATCTAGTAGCGTTAGTACAAGCACAATAAGGTACATTCTACTTACCAGGTTCCACAAAATGGAATTCAAATCTCATCCACTTTCCTCCGCAGTCTTTCTGCTATTCCTTTGTCATGTTAGTATATCAGCCAAGGTATGCATTCTGGTTAATGATTTTAGTATTTCCGATTTCTACATATTATATAGGACGTGTGAAATTTAATATTAAATAATGTCAAAGGTTTATTAAAAGCTCACTGACTAATTTAAAATTCACAGGTAAACACAACAGTAAGCAGGGACCACATCGCAGTATGGTTTGACTATTCAGTGCGCCATTATGACCACGAAGCTGATAATGCCTATACCAGTGAGGATCTGGGTGTTATGCTTTCTTTGGTGAACACCCGTTTCTCCACCATTGTTATTGACACAGCTCCAATTGTAGACTTTTGTAAGCTTTTAATTCTTTTTTTTATTACACTTTTTAAATTTTTCTCCAACCTCCTAACTTAAATTTATTTTCCCTTTGCATTAATAGTACCTCAAAATTTTGATGACGGACATGTGAACAACAGTAGGATTTTGATTCCTCACGTAGCTGCACAGCATAACTTGCGTAGCAAGCTTGCAATGGCAGCTAACAATAGCTCAACTGCTCTACTTTCACCAAAGGATTTTCACCCGTTGAATGTAATTGTATCATTCGACATTTCAAAGGTCGTAAGAACGGAGCAAGTGACAAGCTTCGACGTGGCTAAATGGATGGCTGATTCCGCAAACAAACTTTTCCCAGGTACAGTTTCGACCTTAATGATGTACACTGGATTTTCTCTTTTCTCCTCCTACTACAACGTGAAAGACACTGCTCAACAACTGAAAATTGCAAAGGAAAAGATGGCTGGAAATGAAACCAGTCCTAGCTATCAATTGGCCATATTTATGGACCTGAAGGATTGTGGAAAATTTCATGGTCAGTTGGGGGAAAAGGCAAAAGAGTTTGCCCCACACGTGGACATGATTGCCACGCTTCTCCGACCAAGCTATCATCAAATGAACTTGAAGCCATCGGTCGTCCACAAAATGTTTGTGACAAAGTTTGAGGATTGTGAGAAAAAGCTGAAGAAGGAGAGGTCAGGTATTCGAGTTGTGCCCTCAGTTGTTTGGATGTCGAGGAAGGACTCTGCTTCAAATATGGTTGAGTTTTGGGAATTGATGAGTGAGTGGGCAGAAAAGAGTAATAGAAGTATTATCATGTTTGAGGCGTTTGATACTCCACATGGTCATCTTATTGCGGATCAGGGCTGGTGGCGACTAAAGGACATTGCTGAACATAAAATTACGGCTGATGCATTTGTAGAGAAATTACAAGGTAAAACTACAAAATTATTCATTTTTCAATTAGCTATAAATCTAAAATCGTCATGATGCAGGATGAATTTTGATTGCAGATATAGACACAAAGAAAGAAAAGTCGGATAGCACCAGCTCCTTATCAAACGAGGATACGTCTGATGAAGAAAACGATAGTCCAGGATCTGGATCATCTGCAGGAAAAAGGGCAAGAGGAAACAAAGATAAAAAACTGCAATCATCCTCGTTGGTTAATCCACTCGCTGTAAACTCCTCAACTGAGCCCCATGACGCAGTTTACATCACATTAGTCCTGCTAGCAGTCATTTGCGTTTTACTAGTCGCTGTCGTTGTTGGTCTTGCATATGGCTTTACCACAGTATTACAAAAGAGTCAATACAACAATGGTAATTTAATGCGAAAAAGTTATAATAATAATGGGGTAGGCAGTAGTCGTCATCGAACCTCAACTTCAGATTCATTTCAGGAGGATGGTGCCAGTATTAATGGCTCAATACTGGAGATTCGCGATACAACTCCGATTGTGGCTGTGACTTATAAGAAATGACATTAAAATATGTTGACGTTTCCATTTTATCTTGTAAAACTGCGCATAAGTATAAATACTTTAGGTTTATGTTATATAAAACACTAATCTTTCGTCGTCACAAACAAAACTGTCTTTTATTATAAACATGACAAATCATTTTACTATAGTAAAAATACATATACATATATATGTTTATCAAGGGTTGTAAGTGAGGTCATTTTTAAAACAGCATCTCATTCACATTTGTTTGCATCCGTGTTTGAAATTCATTCTGTCATCTTTTCTTTGGGGAAAACTGCAATAATTAATTTTGGGCAAATGTGGTTTAATTTTGGTGATGGTCCTCTTAAAATCATTGCAAGTCATCTCTTTGATATTATTATAATTCTAGCATTTGTATGCTACATTGTTTTATGTGACAAGAAAATGTTCATACTTTTTCCAAATGAGCCATTAAAATGTATAGGATGATATCGTATTTGGTGTGGTTTGCATATGATGATGATGATGATGTGATGGCCATAACACACTGTTAAATATACAAACGAAAAGATTAAGACATTTTGTTTAAAAATTTGTATAAAGTCTGCATGAACAAATTACTACAGATTTGTATTTAGTAGATACCATTAAATAATGAGTTGTCTTATATGCTTCGGTAGAATATATAAGCACCTTCCATGGACCCACGCCTACGGTTTTAGTTGAGTAGATTAGAATTAGATACTGAAAATAAAACAGTTATTACCTGTACTATTTCATTGATAGTTCATTATTTTAAGACAAAATATTATTTTCCCAAGATAAATTAGACATTCGTCCAGCTAGAAAAACAGTGGTAACATCTACATCATGATGCCGGATTGAAATTGTATATTATACTTCGTATATGCTATAGACTTACATCATGTATTATAGACGGAAGTTCCGTACGGAACCCACAAGCGTCTAGCTGTGTTTAGAAGTAAAGTTGAGGTGGTGCTGTGATATGATGATGAGCGGCTCGGTTCCGTCTATAAGCTCATGAGTAATGACTTATGGAGTAAAGTACTGCTTCGGTTTTATGTATATAATTCCTTCCACTTAAGATCTGTTATTATGAACATATCATGATTATGAGTAATGGGTTTGAATAAAAGGAGGACGATAAAATTCGATTGATTTTAGATTTCAAAATCCATGCTTTATTGGATTAAGTTTTTTCTTCATTTTCTGTATCATTATAATAATATCGTTCATTATTTCATACATATGAATAATAATAAAATCGGTCTAAAACAGAATATATATATTTATATATATGTCTACTATATACTTTTATGCATACTTAACTGGGACACAGTACACTATTTATATAACATTTTGCAAATTCTCTTCATCATTTACTAAATATATAACATTGTATATGTTCTAGTACTTGAAATACTACAGTCTACAATCTTAAATTAGCTTAAAAATGTGTAAACTACACTATGCATTTGCACTAAGCCTAAATATCTACATTTGGATTACATAGTATGCTTGCCTATCATGACCTACTTTATGTTCATTAATTATGTAACTCTTTAGGTGAAAATCAGTAGCGAAAGTACATTTTACTCTTTCTGAAAGATCAAGTTCGGTCCGTTTGTAGAATTGAAAATAATTTCTTGCGTCGCGCCGCGAGTAAAAAAATTCAACAAAGATCATCATCAAGAAAATGAACTCTCGTTTCCTTTTTCAATAATTTCTCATTCAAATTTAAAACTTTCGTCTTAAAAATTAATCTTTATTTCCCATCATCCCATTATACACAAATAATATCTTTCTTTTTCTTTCCAAGTGTAAATCTTGTAATAGCACAAACAGTCAATTTCATATCTCGAGTAAGGTGAAACTGCTTTCTTTCAAAAATTGTATTTTTTAATAATATCTCATCTCATCGTTCAGAAAAAAATTCATTCGATCGATCACTACTCTGTTTTCGTCCAAAGACACATCAATATACTATGTCTCCTTCCTTCATTAATAATTGAAAAGACTTGATTCTAACCAGGAAACATTGAAAATGTATAAGAACTATATAAACTATATACTGAATTATAGCACAACAATATGTATTCTCATGATGAGTTCTCAACTTGAGATCAAAGATACCAAACTCGCCATGTTATGCCATTTTATGACATTTTATTAAATTGAAATTAATACAAAAAATCTACTAAATAGACAGAAAAGCTGGAAGAACAAAAATAATATGTAACAACTTTCTTTAACCCCCTTCTTTGGTTTTGAATTGCCAAGAAGATGGCTGATTGTTTCAGAATGAAATTTCATGAAAAATAATATTTAAATTGCAGTAAAGCTACTTAAAATATACATATAAAAGTTTGACGTAGAATATTGCTTAAACCATTATGATTAAAGACACAAAAATGGCAACCGATTAATATTGCACTTGCACATGAGAGAAATCAACAATGAAAGATCAGTAAACTTATTTCAAAGTTATAAAGTTAAATGAAATCATTCATTTGCATGACATTGATTATGATGAATTATGAGTTGTGATGATGATCGGTTATTGTTATTATTATTATGAATGGATGATCAGAGAGACGAGGACGAGTACGCAGGAGAGATCAGGCTATCCATAGGCAGATTGTGATTATTATAATGATTGCCAACGTTTCTGCTCAAATCACTCCTCCGTGACTCCAGACCACACTCTGTGAAACCGCACTGACTATCTTGCTGAGCAAATGCATTCGCTAAAGATGAGGGGGATGCTGAGGAGGTAGGGATAGAGGTTAAGGGGCACAGCATTTCCGAAGACTGATGGGGCGGGGAGTTGGATGGAGATTGCGAGGAGTTGCTACTCGATGAGTTGTCGTGTAACTGCTCTGAGCTGGACTCTTTGGCGGTGGTAATTAGTTTGTGCTGCTCTTCAACGATACTGACAGGCCAAGTCGATTGGTTATTACTAGTACTACCACTACTGCTGCTGCTACTATTGCCATTGGTTATTGATTCACTACTGGTTGCTGAGGACTGTTCACTGGCCATCGAGCTGTATTCACAGGGGTTGCTAGCACCACCAACATGGGAAGAAGAATTGGACGTAGGAGGGCTTGTGCTGCCATTTCTAATCTCAATATCACCCAAATCACTAATTTCCATTGGAGATGTCCCATCAGGGGGAGGGGGAGGTTGTGGTGTAGCACTATGGAGTGCTATGTGCTCACCACCACTACCAACAAGTAAATGAGAGCTCATTATTACTGGATCAGCTACTACAGAAGTGACTTGAGGTGGTGGTGGCATTGGTGGAAGCGGTTGGAAGCTGGAACATTGCGGGAGATACGGACTACAGTCACCACTCTGAGTTGTTGTAACTGGAGGCGTACATACTGAAGCGACTTGGATTGCACCAGAAGCTGCAGGTCCTATCCCAGTTGAAGATGACATGGCCACGTTAAAATCTGCAGGATTTGGTGGAAGCAAATTGTTACTACCACTCGTCACGGGTACTACCACAGGTGGAGGTGGAATAGGACTTCCATAATAGTACGAGCTTAAACTCATATCCAGATCATCCGAGTAGCCCGAATCACACTCGAGAAGAGAGGATGTTGCTGAAGCCACCTCAGAGAGAAGTACGGAAGAAGATGCCTGGGAAGGCGCTGTGCTTGATGGAGATGCATTCGGTGGAGGCGGCAACAAGAGATCTTGCTCGTAGTCGTATGATGTCGTGTGGAACGGAGTGGGTCGTGGTGAGTTATAGTCGTACGGGGTAAGATAAGGCGCTTCGCTGTACGGATTTGGAGACAGGTACGGATCGTGGCCTCCATTTGGTGGGGGCACAAGCATAGGAGCACCATTACCACCGATTAAAGAAGGTATTCCTCCACCACCACCACCTACGAGTGGCCCAAACTCCTATTCCACCTATAAGACCGTTTGGTCTCGTGTCCGTGATTTGAGGCTGACTTGATTGAGTTCCTTGAGTACTTCCAGGGTTATTACTGTTATTGTGAGGTGGGAAGCAATTGTTTTGGCTGTTTGGATTGTTGTTTGAAGGAGGAGGAGGAGACGGCCAAAATGATGGCAGTCTTTCTCGACTCTTCAATGACTCATCTGCCTCGTCTTCATTTCGGATCTCTTGCTCAATGTGCCGGAGTGTGTTGCAAATGAGTACTGATCTGTGCAAACTTGGCTCGACACAATTCTATAAATAAAACAAAGAGAATAAATAATATTATTATAGCTATCCAGCAAAAGATGCATTATAATAGGAATTATATTCATAATTCAAAGTGTTACCACTCTTACCGTTCTAAATTTGTTCAGTTTACAAAGTGACAAGTGAGCACGGTAGACCGTTGTTGTTTGTAGGTACAAAGCTCATCCTCATCTTCATCATCGGAAGCATCAAATTCTTCCCCAGAATTGAACAAATCTTCAGAGGAGATGGAGTCACAGGATGAGGAACTAATGGCGTCATCAAAATCATTTCCGTTGTTGCTGCCACCTCCACAGCTGCTCGTGGAGCCGCCACCCCAGCTACCAGCATCACTAGAGCTTCTCCTCGCCAATATGGTAGAGTCAGGTGTGCCTAAATTAAAGTAGCTCTTGCCATTTTCATCCTCAGTAATAACTTCATGTGTCGTGCTAAGCTGTTGTTGAAGCTGGTGATCCACCAAACTCGTCAAGGAAGAAATGGAAGGATTCATGCCATGATGAGTAGTAGAATGATGATGATGATGATGATGATGTTGGTGGTGGTGTGGATGATGTTGATCTAAATTTACCACAGGGGTTGCTTTTGCAGGATTATTCCACTCAATGGGATCCTCATCGATAGGAGATAGCACAGTGACCGCAGTGGCTAGCGGGCGCTCAGGTCCCAGCAAACTTCCAAAGCCAACTAAATCCCCAACTTGGACGATTGTCGACTTATTGCCATTGACGCCATTAAGATTGCTCAAGTATGATGGAGAGGACGCCGGGGTGTCGAGTATTTCAGGGGGGGGAAGTGCTTCTAGGGATGACTTCAATGACTCCAGTGGGTCGGAAGAGTACTGCGCAGTGGACGTTGAGCTCGTGAGCAGCGTTCTGGCGAGAATTGATGTTGTTACTAATTCGGAACTGTTCTCATTCGTATTACTATGAATGTGGTGATGATGATGATGCTGATGATTTGTATTTGAGTCTTGTACTATTTGGCTTTCTCCATTTTCAAGGGATGACAGAATTATTGGAGTTTCCACCAAGACATTGTTATTATTGTTGTTGTTGTTCGCGTTCAGTTTCGCGATTTTGGCTGAGACCACTTCATCCCCGTCTATTGGGGACTCCAAGTGTCTCTTGGTGGCAAGGGACGCAACTCCCATTGTTTCAGGCTTGGCTAATTCCTGTTAACAAATCAAATACAAAATTTACATAAGTAACTTTAGATTTACATTTCCCAAAAGACATATTCATTCACATTCCCATGTTGCTTCATTTTTTAGACTACATTTCTGGTTGGTGCTGTTGACAATTTGTTCCATTAGCATCCTACAACAGTCTAATTAGTCATGTCGTATTTTACCTACATGTATAATTCACTTTACTCCATATCCATCCCCTCTCTTTTTCCCCATTCATTTTATTCAACCATGCATTACATGACAAAGTGCAAATCTCTGTGTATAACATTATGTGTGTGTGTGCATTTCTTCCAAAAAGTAATATTGCACAATCAATCCCATTTCTCTTCATGAACAAGACTAACAGCTTTAGTTCATACCTAAGGCCGTACTTAGTATATGCTACTGTACCAGTAGGTGTCAACGTAACAGATGATGGTGCTGATTGCCGACAAACGATTAACTGACATGGACAAAGCTGTACTACAACCACTACTAGCGCTACTACTACTACTACTACTACTAATACTCGTATATGAAGAAAACATCACAAGACAAGACTTTGCTTTCCCCCTTTTTCTTGTCTTTTTCCCTTGCTTCACATTAACTTCATCTTGTCTTCTATTCATTATCCTCTCTCTCTCCCCACTCCATTCATGCCTTTCGTTTCGTCTCAGGAAACCATTTCCGCTCTTTCCCCATTCTCTCAATCAAGACAAAAGGAATCTGATCTGATCAGTGCCATGGCCATGTGCTCGTCGTAATAACGCTTTTTTCAACTCCACGTGAAGCAAAAAAAGTGATTCTTTTTTTGCCTCTCATTTAGGTAATGTGCTCATTCATTCATTAAGACAATAACATTGCAGACAAAAATATACTGGTAGACAGTATACCAAAAGCAAATCTAAGTTGTATGCAATAGCAATGCAAGCAGCTATTCTTCGTCAGAGATTATTGACAGGTCTGGCTGCTGCATCAGTTAGTGTAATCCAACGTATTTTTACCATCAACATTCATTCGCATCCATAAAAATGTATGCAATATTATGCGCTGCCTAAGTTGAAGGTTGAGTCTTTGCCAATTGTATTTTGCCCCGTCTGTATATGTATATCGCTTTTTTAACTGTGATGATTTACAAACTAATCTGCTTTGCTCATTTCGCTCGCTCATATAGTGCATTTATCATTCTTTTGCGCACAAATTCTGATGTTCATGCTGCACTGCTGTTTTGGTGGCTCCTGCCTGCCTACACATTCGTATTCTAGCTAATAAATGAATTTACAAGGACTACTACCACCGTAACTCTTTTAATAATGTTCGGGCTACGTGTGAACACACAAAACAGCTTTGTGTATTTCTTTTGCTTGCAAAATCTGTCTAAAGTACGACGTGTGTAAATGTAGGCATGCATGTGAATTTTTATCCACTTTCAACATTCTCAACTTTTCATTATATTTATGCGTTTGTTGTGTAAGGCAATATGTACTACCTTGGTTTGGTTTGGTATTTTTGGTTTATGTAGCCACTACTGCAAAAGTATATGTTCATCGTTTCATACTCAAGTGGGTTATGAGGTCGCATTGGATTCAATTGAAAAATATAGTCTTATGCATGAGATGCTGAAGTGATGTCTTGTCTCTTCGTCATTAGCTTCATAGAGAAGGCATTGCTGCACAGCGAATTAAATGCATAAAGGCTCTCTCTCTCTCTCTCAAATAGAGTTACAATCTTCAATCTGACTTCTGACGCGTTTTTGCAATGCAAAGCCTTTTAAATCATAATAATAATATTAAATGAGTAGAGAATTGTGTGTATACCCAGCGAGCTTTCATTCAAGTAAAGTGCATTAAGATTTTTTTCTGCGCAATGCGCTGTGTGTGCAGCAGCACACATCAAACATCTGTGAGAACGGTTTAAAAAAGTTATTGTTAAGGTGTACACTTTTATTTACTCGAGCATATGGTTGGCTACATATTTACGTTATGTTACAGCAATAACTCTTGTGAATTTTTTTAAAGAGAAAAGGGATAAGATTTGCAAAGTGCCATAAAGCACGGCAGCGCAAATGATACTGCTATATTGCTGAAGAGAAGACCAAAGCTCTTTACTGTATACTTGACTGAAGGTTGGTTGGTATGAAAAATAGTGGGAATGAATATTATTGAATAAACACGATGATGATGATGATGATGAAAATGGAATGCAAATGTGAATATGAGCAGCAAGTGTATACCAGGGGAAGACCAAGTCCGCATATATCTGTATAGAGAAGAGACACAGGGCTTCTTGCGTTCATTACTCTTCGCTCTTGTAACGAAGGCAAAAGAGTATTTTCGCATAGATAGATGTATTGCACACACATACGTATCCCTGTGGTTGTTGTAGTGGAGCTACTACACAACTTTAACATTATTCACACATTATGAAGAAAATATAGTGATGTGAAGTTATATCCTTCTCTAGCTTGCAAAAAAAAACTTCACAATACAGAATATTTTTGCCATCACATCATGTTGCATTATATTGTGTGGGTATTGCTACACCAAAAAGGAGTCAGACTAACAGTCAGATATAGCTGAGCTGAAAGGATATACTATGGTACAATAGTCATCAGCGATGGTGATATTCAACAGGGAAATAAAATATGAAATAGTATGACATGTGAATGCTGCTTGCTTTTGCTTAGCGAATCTGTCTGGGTGTACTACTGCTGCTCATTTAGACACGTTTCGAAGGAATATGAAAATGAAGCGGGAGACAGGATGGGATCCTGCTGAATGCTGATGTTGGTTGGTGCTGATCATGGTGATGATGAATGGTGGATAACCACAGACAGATCAGAATATTTCGGAGAGAAAAGAACCGATATTTCTATAAACATTATCACCCTAAAACTCCAGGCCTATAATATTGGAAGAATGCCCGTCGTCACCTAAAGAGTTCGGGTAGAAATAATGTAGCTCTGTTGAGGTTATTGATTGTCAGAAAGCAAAATTGGGTACATTTTTGCTAAATTCGAGTGGAATACTCGTCTGACAATCAGTCTGGACATTGAGTTTAAAAAAACTAGTTTGATTATGATCATGACATGACTCTAGCTTGATGAACGCTGGTGGTGAGAAGACGTCTTATCAGGTATGAATATCATAAATGGAGAGGGCGAGGAATCAACAGGAGCATAGCATAATCAAGCATGCCTATACCCGAACTAAACCAAATCCGACTCACGACTTGTCTTACTCACCGTCATGTCATCATCATCAACAACACTACCACCTATTTTTCTGCAGAACGTTATATACCAGAGTTGCAATACAGCAGTACCAACAGCATCTCTCTTTTGCGTACTTTGCCCTTTTCCAATCTCTCAACCTTTTTAACTCGCTCTTCTGTTCGCATTTGAAACAAACACATAACAAGTTTAATATTGCTAGTTTAGGTTGCTGTGAGGCTGCCGACGCTGTAGTACATGGTAGTACTGACTTTGTAACTTATGCCTTTTTTAGAAAGTTGGGTGCTGCTGTTGCTGTTCACATTAGATTTTTTTGCTGACTGACGAGAGTTGGTATCAAATGCAAACACTCAACATTGAAAATATGATTTTTATCCATCTCATCCAACCCAATAGAGTTGAAGCATTCGGTGAGGTGCACACATAATAATGTTAATAGATGCATTTAAATTAAGTCTTAACTTGTATTTTCCCCCTAAAAATTCATGCATTTTTTTTACATTTCCTTGCAAAGACAAGAAGAAGTCTTTCAGAAGACAGTCAGCAACCGGTATTTCCTGGAGTCGAGTACCTCATCAAATAGTTTGCATTTTATAGAGATTCGAATTTCATATCACAACACAGTGATACGTGACTAAAAGAGGTCGAAGGTTTGTTCAGTGATTGACCTGATGATAACTAGTGTATCAACAACCAGAAAAAACTAGCGCTTGCCTATGTGTTTCCTGAACCTGTCAAAAATGGAAATCAAAACGGAAAATGATAGGCGGATGAACCGCTTTTTAGTGAGAAAACGAGTCAATGATGACACTTGACTGCTTCTTCCCTTTGCTCATGCATATATAGCAACGACGACAGCTGATGATGGGAGATAGATAACAATCAGAATATGGAAAATGGATTGCACATGTTCATTTTTATTGGGATAGGATAAATATCCAGAAGGAGAGTGAGACGCGGTATGGTATAGTATGAAAATGATGATGAGCCGGCACGACTTTCGTCGTCTGTGGTCTTGTACGAGTGTACGTGATGATCATGATGGATTACATTATATTTATCCTTTAATAGCTTAACTACACCAAAACCAAACCAACACATCTCGCATCTCACCAAAAACCCAAGGATGACTACAGGTGACTGCAATAACAAAACAGTATGCTTCTCTTGTTGTCAACAATGTTTTTTTTTCTCTCTCTCTCTCGAAATTCCTTAATAACCCAGTTCACCTTCGGTATTAACATGCATGCATAATAATTAGTCAAGTAGTAGTACTCTCGATCTCACCTCCTCCACCACACCACGATCGAGGACGATTAGAAAAACAGAACATGCGATGCAGTGGAAGAGAAAGATTTGCATATTATTTGCATATTCCAAAAGGGCATTCCTCCTTTTTCCAACGTGCCTAGGCTAAGACTACCTAAGTATTTTCACAAACCCTAATTTCTCCCTTTCTGAGCAGGTTTGTAGTAGTATTCAGTAAGAATAAAATCAATGATATTGATATTGGTGAAAGCAGCAGGAGGAGTAGCGGAGCCGTGCAAGTAGGTAGCATACTTGCCATGTGCTACTTTACTGGTTTCGTTTTCGATGACAGAGCAGACCGTGCACTGTGTCGTGTGGAGTGAATGAGAGTCATTAAATAATAATGCGTGATTGATTTCGTCATAGGTATCGTACAAATCTTATTGAGTTGCTGCAGTCCAAGAGAAAGAAAGAAGGTAATGGGTAATTGAAGTCAATAATTACTACTTACTATTACTACTACACTTTTCTTTTGAATAAATCAGTAAAGAAAAAAGAAAAGAAAAGCATTTACCAGGACATTGGCATTTCTTTATAAGTGGGATGGTTTTACTTTAAGGGTTCATATCTCATAATGCCCCAACACAACCCAAATAGCCAAGCACGTTTAGCCAGAGAATAGGGGACTTGAAGCGACTTGAGTAATGCGTCATGTACAATGCCCTCATTCTCAGAAATAATATTCATTTTCTAAGCTCTCTTATCTGGATGGTAGAAGACCTTAGTTGAAAGTCGGAAGTTTGAACACAAATGGAAAAGTGGAATCATTTTTGCCTTGTCAGTTGTTGGATTGTTCAGGGGGAAAAGGGTCGATGGTCGATGTCTCTTCTTTTCTTCAGAGAGGAATGATGATGATTCTGACGCTGAGCCTCAGTATAATGAATGCACATATATATATGTACTGCATAGATTTTTCAAATGTATACGATTATGATGATGATGATGACGATACTATTTTGACCAGTTGCACATCAAACTGAAAACCAATGGTATCCCAACAAAGCAGCCACGAAACGAGCGAGGGTCGGTAGACCCGACCAAAACGCGGACGTAGGCCACCTTCAAAAGTGAGGGAAAAATATGTTGGCTCATATCTCATTGGAAATGTAGCGGCAATCTGAGAGAGACGAGGCAAAAAAATATGTACATTTTAGAATGAAGAGAATTATCATCATCATCATCATTGTGATGTGATCCTCAATCTTCATGCTTTTCCCATGAACCCAAATATATCTGACAAACTGGAGACCCAAAAAGGTTTTCAGTTGAAAAGGGACGGACGGACGGACGGATGAGCAGTTGTACGAAGGGTAAGAATTTTGGAAAAGAGGAACACGAGGAAAAAATATTTTTGTTTTGTAAGGGTACTACTTACCACCACCACTGCTCTACTCAATAGGAAAACCTACCCTATAAAACTTACCCCATGGCAAGGAGAGAACCATGCGATGCAATACCACATACCCAAAAGCCAGCGGCATAAGCACAGCACAACAATCATCATTATTATGAATATATTATTTGGGTTGGTTGGATTTGGATGTGCACATAAAGCTCCCTGGACCTTTTTTCCAATGAATACGACTGAACCTTTTCTCTTGGTCTCCCTTTTTCTCTAAGCTCTTTCGTTTCAAAGAGCTCACATCATCCAGCATAACACAAACCTTTTTTGGATTTTTGAACGGATGCAGCAGGAGCATCATCATGCAACAATGAGAAAAACGAAACCTTTGCGACCAAAGAACGAAGGGCTTCGTCTCAGTTTTTGTACATCTGGCCTATAAAGACTTTTACAACTGAAGAGAGAGAGAGAGAGGAAAATAATGTTCGCCGTACTAAGCTCTTTACTGTCTCTCTTTTTCTATATGTCAGTAGACGAAAGATACGATAACCAAAGCGGAGGATTTCGAAACAACCTTACAAACAATTGGAAGCCAAAAATGAACGTAAAAATGTTTTTTTCTCGTCAAGTTATGTGCTTTACTACAACCATGCACTTAAAGTGCCAAACAAATATCAGCGTTCAAGGCTAAAAATGTGCCCCTCTCTTTGACAAAATTTACTAACTACAGACGCTTACTACATAATAATAACATGCGCTTTGCTCACTTTAAGGTACTTTTGTTAGTAGCAAAGGCAAAGTATCGATGTTGCCTTCTGGCATTCCTTGAATGCGTCATCTCATCATCGTCATCCTCATGAATTTTTGCAATATATATTCCTAACCAAATTCTTTTTTGGGAGGAGGGGTTGGCGATGGAGTCCAATGCGAACTCATGTCATGAAGGGCTGGCAAAGTTAGAGTTTGCCATGAGCAATAATTCTCTTGCGATTTAGAAAAAAAATGCAAGTGTATTAGAATGTACCCTATAATTTATCTCGAGTTATTCGTCAAAGGGTTTCATTGAAGAACTGCATGCAATAACTGCATCATAATGCACAAAATTGCATCGTGTCTTCAACGGAATGTCATTTTAAAATGTAATACATCCAGACTTGATTGAGTACATTATGTGCATATATATGCATACGCATATTATGATGTAACACATTTTCGGCGAAGAAAAAACCCCAAAGTCATTCCAAGTCAAGTCACATGCTTCCCATTGTTTCCTCTTCCCAGCTGATTCGATTCCTTTTTTTTCAATTGCCCATTCAGCCATATGATGATGGCGATGATGATGATGATGACAATCATATGAATGAACATTACTGCAATGCACTTGTACTGTCTTTCCGTTGAAAGAAAAGAGAGAGGCAGAAAAAGGATGGATGGATGGTCGTTTCGTGTATCCGTTCCATTTTCGAGTGATCACCCGCCGCTATGCTATTTCTTTTTTTCTCGTCTTGTTGACAGATTCCAATGTCTTGTTGGAAAATAGTGCAACAAGTGAAGAGTCAGATCGGAGAAAAAAGATCAAAAAGCAATGGATTGGATTGGATCAGGGAAAAAATGTTGGTATTGGAAATAGGAAGGAGGAAAAACGATGAAGCATGCAGGAGAAAGGAGAGTGATGACATGGAAAAAAGGAAGGAGATATTGACAAAATGGAAAGAAAGGAGGAAAAATGGTGCATGAATCAGCATCATCACCATGCTATTTTTATATGAGACTCCTAAACACACTTTTCTCATGCATAAAACAGGGTCATATAAGAGATCGTCCTCGTTGTCGTGAAAGACGGTAATAAAATATGGGATAAGATTTCCTCTGCAGATAATGGGCTTTCTCATTGCCACATTATGTTACTGGACAAACAAGCGCAATTTCCAATAGTTCCTGTTTTTAGATTTTTCGTTATTTCTTAATTTTCTCACCAAATCAAGAAACTAGAAATAAATGAACTGATGATGGAACAAACTTAATGGTAAAAATGCCGGCTAAATACGCCACTACTTGCTTGACCGCTTCGTTTTCCAAAATCCAACAGTTTACCTGTGTCTCTCGCATCTTGTTACGTGTTTTCTCCTAAAATACTTTATTTCTTTAGCAGCAGCAACTTTGCTACATATCATGATCAGGCAGGATCATCAACAACATCGTGGTATTGTATCCGTACAAGGAATTTTGCCAGGGGTCATATCCTCTTCTTCTTTTAGGGTATCACAGCTATGCCACATGAGCAAGTTCTCTTTTTTGAGAGAGATGATGTGATGATGACTATTATTCACATTCACAGTATTTGACTTTTCTTTGCTCAATGTGTGTATTACGATACTACTACTGCTGCAATTTTCCATACGAAAATGAATTTTCTCGACTTTTCTTAACAAAGAAGGTGGTCTAGTCTAGTCAAGTCTACTAGTCTACCACTCGTTGGTTGTATAAAGCAACTGGTCAGCCAAGCTATATAGTTTCGCAGCTTCAATGCCACACTACTCGCATTGCATATTTTTGCTTATAAACTCGAGAGAGAGAAAAAAGTTGCAGTACACTGCCCAAGGCGTTTATTTCTTCATCATCATGATCATCATCGAAAATGACCGACCGGCTAACCAATCTGCTTATGTACATAATATAGTATTTTGTCCCGTGTTCAAAATCTAAACATTTAAAAAAAATTATTTAGCATTTATTTTTTGGGTGAATTTGTAGAAAGCTTTTATTTTCAAATTATATTTTGATCCGGAAGGCGCATGTGAATCTCGTAGGTGGACAGTAGTCAATTATTTGACAATAATTTTTGGGAAAGAAAATTAAATTTATAAAATTCTCAGCATCTAATTTACTAATCTTTAGCCAAGGATCCAAATGGGAGTGATGAACATTATACCACAAGTTCAGCCAGCATACAACTTTACATTCTCCTTACTGGGCTTTACATTATCCTCCTGTTGCTGCTGATGACGATGATAATGAGGAGCAACAAACAACAGGACTAGGATTCACATCATTATTTTCTTACTCTCATCATCATCATCATCGTGAACAACATCAAGAAAATGGTATAGGGTAGGAGGATACGTAATGCAATGTGCCTACTTACTTTACCATACCTGTCTCTCTCGCTCTCTTTGAACCAAGAGAACAGGACAGGTAAGAAACTACTAACATCTCACGAACATCAAACGCAAACCTTTTTCGAGCTGCTGCTGCTGATAAGCAGGTGTATTAGAAACCAATGCAAGGTAAAATGTTTTCGAATACCAAGCAAACGGTAAGTATAAAATAAAGTGCTTCATGAAGCTTGAAAATCATCATCATCATCCTCGCTTATAAACTGTATGCTCCCTTCCTAAGAAACAAGTTTCAACTATTATAACCCATATTTTATCATCTCGTAAAGGAAGACGAGTGCATGAGCACATATGTCGTGTATACTGATATTCACATGTACTTGCATACTTTTGCTGCTTTACCTTGTTCTACGTTCATGTCTTCCCTTGTTTTTGTCCTCTTCAGAAAGAGAATGAGGAGCTTCATACAACGATAAAGGAGTAGACGAGAGGAGCTCGCTCTCTCATCTCATGATAATATTATATTTTTTTTATTCCCTTATGGATGCATCCACAACACGTATGTAGATCTGTTTTGGCCTTGTTTAAAAAAATAAAAGTATATTCATATGCAAAGGCAAAACATTTTACTAGTATGCGCCTTGAAGAAGTTTAAGAAACGTTACATATTGTATTGGTTCCTTGCGTGATTTTTACATTTTGGTTGGATTCATATTGACTCAAAAATGCAACTTTGTATTCCAAAGTGCAACACAAGTCTGGAAGGTAAGACTATTGAACATTATTATACCCAACACAGCAGTGAAATAATGATCCTGAAGTTGATTATGATGATACCTATGATGTTTCTCAATCTCAACTCAATATATGAACGTACATCTTCTATACAATGTTCGGGAATGCTTTAGTTCGTCTCAAGAGATTCGCAGTAAGTAACGCAATGCATTATTATATTCAATGCTGCAATGTTGGTTGCATGAAAATCCTTAAAGGTAAAATTTATTGAATACAAAAGTTGTTGCATGCACATATCCGCTACATGTTCATCATCATCATCATCATTGATCATCCGTTCTCAATTGAAGAGTACTATTGCTGGTTGGTTGACGAGCACGATGGTGCACATAGAGCATATAATGTCTTTTTTTCCGTCGTTTGATGTTGTTGATCTTGCTGGCTGATATAGTAATAATAATCATCTTCAAGGAAGAAATACTTGACTGACTCACAATCGGACTCAGTAACAAAACATTGAGTACGAGTTCAGCTGCACATGCATATCTACACAGTGCTTGGCACAATTTAAAATCTCTTTCTACCCCTTGTCTTCATAGACTACGTTCGCTTCTACAGGATCCTTCTGTCCGTCCGTCTAAACATTCGAAACAAACCTAACCACCACACCGTATGACCAAGAAGCAAAGCAAATTCAAGTCATCATCATCACCATCATCGTGAAGAACGTGAAACATGACAACATTCCTATATTTTCTCTCCTTCTGTTGCTTGTCTTGTCTTGAGTGAGTGGTTGCTATGATGTGGCAATAAGAAGTACCGCGGGTGGGACCAGGTGGGTATAATGAACTTCGTCTTCACAACCCCACACACACATCTGAAACGGAACAGAGCTTTCGAAGCTCTGAACTGAACAGTTTTATACCTGGTCTGCATGGACTGCTCAGTTCTAATTTCAATAGGTACATAAGCGTGAACGTTTGCATGATCTTATGGTTGCCCAGTCTTGAGAGCAGAATTTCAAAACGAGTTGCTTTTGCTCAGTTCTTATTTATGTGACACGTTGAGTCGAAACGGGAATTCCAATGCTACAGAAAATGATATCATCCCACCACTACCGAAAGAAAAATCATAAAAGATTCCAAAAAAACCACTTGAGTAAATATTGTGATCAGGATTATCATAAAACTAGAAAATGCATGTAATCCAGTCAAACTCCTAAATTTCACGCGTAGGAAACCGATTAAAAATAGTATATGAATACGAAAGGACACTGCATACATTCGGTTCTCAAGTTTCCCCATGGCTTCCTTGAGAGAAACAGGATATGAGATTTTTGTCAATTAAACGTAAATGAATGACTACACCAGACAATCAGACGAAGGAAAAGGCAAAAAGTGAAGCCTTCCAAATACCCTATTGTAAGTCATTACACCCCAAAAATATACATACACTCCTGTCGTGGGATCATCGTCGTCCGCTTGATCGTGAATGAATGAAATGAATGCAACAACGCCTGATATAGTAGTAGTAGTTTGGTCGTAGTAAGGTATATTACACGAACCAAGTCATTATTATTATTATTACATCTGAAAGCATTTAACGTTTTTTTTGTATATTCCATCCATCCATCAGCTGCTTTTGTGTTTTGCTTTTGAGCTTCATATCAAAATCAAGTGTTTTTCTTCCTTTTTTATTGCCTCATGAAATGAAATGAAAACGTAGACAAGCTACAGCCAGATGAGTAATATAATATGCGGATATACTACACATAGCGTAAAGTTTTTGTTCCCTCCTTTCTAAGCTCACCATGTGCTCAATCACCTGTGCTACTATACTATAAGCGAGTAATGTGCTCAAATAATGAGTTATGAGTGTGTTCCGTATAATTTATGGCTTGGCTTTGGTGGTGGCTAATTGCTGATAATTGACATGTGCTCGATCATAACAAGGAGAATACTACTACAAGTCTTGGTGTAGTATCTAATAATGATGATGATGATGATACTTGCTCTCTCGGTCACTAAAATTTCTTTTACATTTTTTCTTCTCCCTCCACATAGCGACATTTCGCATTTTCATTTTTATTCTTACTCCATGAAAATTCATGGGGATGAGCAATGAAGGGGAGGAGGCGCACAGCATATGAAAAATATGTGAAAAATTGTCATTGCCACTGCTTGCTTACTTTGTTTTTCATGGTGATGGTACGGAATATTTATTATGATTATGAGTATTGCTGTGATTGTTTTTTTTTTCAGTAAAGACTTGTATCTTTCTTTTTGCAAGATCAGTTCATCTTAAATCCTAAAAATGAAGAGAAAAGGTACATAATATCTAGCTAGATTTGAAAGAAAGAAAAGTTTTTTCTTTTCTTTTTCATGTGCTTTGTTGTTAGGTTGGTTTGGAGGAGTCATAGTCATCATCATGTCATGAAATAAAATAAAACGTGGCTTGGCTATATCATAAGACGAAGAAGTGAAGTAGTAAAGTCGAAGCCACCTTCTACTTCTTTTTGCTTGCCTGACTGACTTGACTGTTATTATTATCAAAGAGAGGAGAGAGACTTTGGCTTCCATCGGTTGCATGCATGCATGATATGCAAGTAGGTAGGAACATGCAGAGAGAAAAAAAAAACAGAATAAAAAAATTACGGAGTTGGGTTGATGTTGAAGTCGACTCTAGCTCACACAACATCGACATCATAACACATAGCCAAGTAATTCCATTCCAAGAGGCAGCAGCAGCAACATCAACAGCAGTGGAAGAATAGCAATGGAATGGTAGGAGACGAGCTAAAAGCAACCGACCCTGAGAGCTTTACATAGAGTGAGCCAACCCAACCTCACATCGTATCGTACTTCTCTTTTGGTAATACCAAAAAAGACTCCAAAAAGGTGAATTGCTTTTGCTTTGCAGTACCAAGCTCAACCAGAGCAAAAGCACCATCATCATCGTCGTCATCCTTCTCTCTCATATCGCATCGCCGTATATAACAGCAATTCCATTCCATCCCAGCTAACATTACTTTTTTCCCTTTATACTGCTACTACAACCAGCAGTCTTACGACGAAATGGAAATAGTTTCCCCTTTTCTGCTGTCAGGCAAGAAGAAGTGAGTGAGGGGCTGCATGAAGCAAGTAAACATGACTCAAAAAGCTGTAATATTATACACAAGTTCGAGCTGAGGCAAGAACAAAATAAAGGGGGAAAAAGAACATGAAAATTGAAGAAGGAATTTCCACTGCTGTGCTCTGCACCAACAACTCCACTACGAACGACTCTATGTGAATTTTAGTATATACAGCAAAGCTGCACTCACTTTCTTCTTCTTATTCTCTTCGTTTCATATTCCTTCTCACCAACAAACAACGTAATATAACATCAGCCAGCACACGAAGGTCTGAATGCCCTGACTGCTGCTCTAATGCTGATGCAATGCTAAAGTTACTTTGTACGATGTCGAATACTTCACATGAGGTTTATTCTCACGAAAGGAAACCATCAAGACAGGGAACCAAGGAAAATGTACGTACATAACATTGCACAAGAAAATGAGAAATACTCTATGACTCTCTTCTAGTAGTAGCAGAACACAGGTCTGCTTTGGCTTTGGTTTGCTTGCATTGTGTTTTTCATCATCATGCTATGCTTTAATGACGGCAGCAGTGCAGTGGTATTAGTAGAAGATCCAGTAGTTACAAATACACATGGAAAAGTGGAAAGGATTTTGGTATGGAACGTGTGGGACTCTTCGGTGGAAAAGTCATGGAACATGCATACACCGCATGGCATGATACGAAGTGATATGTATGCTTGCTGAGGAAAGTTAAAGAAAAAAATGTACTATCCAAAGGAAGGCGATGAGGAAAAGGGTGTTACGGAAACGGGTCCACTGCCACTCACGCTTACCCTTCTCATTTACCCGCACACCACATATCACCACCACCACCAATATGGCTTTTCTAGTATATAAGAGCCATGTGATACGCAAAGGAACCAAGATTATATTATATTGACGTAGCAAGTAGTATTTACATTCTCCCCAGTTCCAGGAACTGCGGATTGTCTGGGGCATCGTGAGAAACTAAGGGATGGGTGATCTGGGTGGTTGCTTGGATGAAATGTAAGCTCTGCTGCAAAATGACAAGTGTCGCCACCAACCGACGACTCATATCTAATCAGCATTTTTGCGATACGAATGCAAAGCAACTTCAACGGCGGCAATAGCATCGCATCCACTTGGTAGTGCCAGCCGACAATCAGGCGCCATCCAAACTGATACTGATTCTCAACTCATGAGACGAGATGCGAGAGTTCAGCTTCAGCAGAAACAACGGAATCAGAATCAGGTCCTTCTTTAAAATTAGACAGCATATAAAAAAGAACGAGTCTTTTCCTTTACTTTTTCTTCAGCCAAACAATTTTTTTCTCCCTTGCATATAATATCGTATCGTCGAGTATAGTTCTCGTAGTATTTTTTATGTCGATTCAATATTATAGTAAACATTTCTTTTCTGGCTTACTCATTCGGCGACGCTCGGCCCGATAAGAGGAGCTCAAAAATTCTTTGCTGCTGTTCCTCCGACCGATGCGTGCTTAACTATAGGACGCTCATAAAGGATCCCACAATACAATAATGGTAAAGCAAAAGAGAGGTAAATTTAACAGGCAAAAGAGCCAAATACTCATATAGTATTTATATATACTTTTAAAACGATAAACTTATATACTTAGAGTTGAGCATAGTAATATAACGCTGCCAGCGTAATATCATCTTTTACTCTCAACCAGTGTATAGAGCATTTCGCTTGAGAGGAGCAGCTCAAAGCGTTTCATTCCCTCGTACACACACACACCACCAGCATAGCGTGCGATGCTGCACAGGCAACAAAATTCCAAGTCCTTTTTGACAGGCATAATGCATGTTGTCGAGCAAGAGTATATGTAATATACGAACACGCTCTGGCATTAAAGTAGAAAGAAAATAATAAAACCTTATATACCATATTATACATACCATTTCAACGTTATATCTATACTACAATTGTGGATAGATAAACATATATACATAAAAATAAGAGGTTCAGAAAAACTTTCCTCTTTTCTACTTTGCTCTCATCGTCGTCGACACTAGTGCCAGCCAGCCATACCATTAACTAAGTAAATGCAGCTTTGGTATCGTATGGTATAAAATATAGGAGGGCAAAAGCAATATCATTACGGGCTGAAACGTCGTAGTAAGATGGAGCAGAAGCATTTTACTACACATATACTGCTTGTAACTAAAGTTTCCTATTGTATGTATATAGTATATATATATTTTATGGTAGAGAGAAACGAAGGGAAGGTTCTTTTTTGTCCTTCCATGACGTCAATAGCCTCCTTTTAATAGATGCTATACATCAACTTGGATATACCTTATACTCCAATATAACTCAAGCTTACATAAAAGTCTCAAAAACTTTTCATATGAACGTATCTATATATGTATTATGTTTCTCACAAGCATTTAGTCAAATGAATATATATGTATGTATGTATGCATGTATATTATACGAAGAAAATCTTTTGCTTTTATATATATATATAGAGTTTTAGATGAACATCAAGGAAAAAGTACTGTTGTTGGGTCTCGGTCGGTCGGTTGATTGGTCGGATAGGAATGCATTCATGTAAAAGTATATACTTATAAGACCTGCTGCCTACATTCTTATATGAATTCGCTCAATACTTATACTGTTATACTCTTCTCTGGTTATATCCTTAAAAGACGAAAGCATGTAGATTTTATAAGCCCTTCTAGTTTTATGCATTCACTTTGGTAGGTAGTGTAATATGCTGAGTGCTTCTCCAATGCCCAAGTTGAAGTTAGCGTGGGACGACTTACCACATCACATACACCATTCTTTCTATAACGTATATTTGAGAAATATCTGTATTCAATTCCATGAGGCAGTACATATATATCGATATATGTAGTTTTATATTATGCTTATTGTTGCGTTTGCTCCATCTCTACTCTGCTGCTTTCTATAGACTTATGCGCTCAAGGATGGCTCATGTTGTTGTTGATGATGATGATGGCGATGTTGCTATATTACAAGTTTACTATATGCACAAATGTATGTATGTATGTATCTAAATCTCATATAAGGAACATACGAGAGCAAACGTGTGCACATTAGATAAGGGCACAACTCATCCATTCACTATATGGCTTAAAAGTTGATGTTGATGATGTTAGAGAATAAGAGATGCTTATACTTATTCAGAACAACGTGGGCATATACATGTACATAACTTGATGATAATGTATATATATAAGTATAAAGGTATATGTATCATTATAATCGTAGTTTGGCTTACTTGCTTTGCCTCGCTTCTCTCTGCCTGCACGTAAAGCATTATCATCATATAGAAGAGAGAGATATGTGTTTTTCCTTTCTGCTTAGTTCCATTTCATTCTCCATAATAGGTACGTATATACATTTTGTATTATTATATTCCAGAGAGAACAGCTTTTTTGCTTCTCTTTCCCCTTCTCTCTTTCTGTCTCTCTTCCCTTTTCCATATAAATTCTCTTCTACTTCCAAAACTCACTCATATTATTTTATATTACGATTCTTTTGCTGCTCCTGGTTCCATATTACTTTACTCTCTTTTTCTCTCTTTTCCTTTCTTTCTTTTTCTGGCTCAATATTTCCATTAGAACATTGCCACTGCCTATGTCTGTGCCTAGCAAGATCCATGCCATCAAGTCGCAGAGATAGAGAGAGGAAAAAAGTTTTCGTTGTTATGTACATTCGTAGAGACTATGCCTGTGTGCTATCTCGTTTTTATTCCCTTTTCCCTTCTTCCTCCAATTTCTACGTAGTTTCAAATGGATGGAACACTTGCTAGAGAAAAATCCATCCATGGATGGTGTAGTAGTGAGTCTGTGTGTGTTGTTGATGATGCGATGCCATGTCTCGTTCCTCTTTTTTCCATAAGGCTTGATGCCATGCCATGCCATATCATCAACGTGAAAAAGTAAAGCCCTTCGCTTCGTCTCTCTCTCTACTACATCCTTTTCTCTTTTCAACTTTACCCTTAATATTGGCGAGAGGAGAGGAGCACATTGGAGAGAGCATCAGGGTATTATGAAAACCTCTACAGACAACAAGACACACGACTCCACATCCACATTTTGGAAGCAGGATGCAATATCCTCTTTTTCATCTTTTTTGACTCACTCTCTTCTCTGAGACCAAAGGCAATATTAAAAAACGGGAGGAGAGAAGGAGATAACACATAATGCCTCTACCTAAATACGACTCGTCATCTACAACCTACAAGTTGCATAAAGGCATATAATAAGGGAATTTTCCTCAGTCACACACACGGACCGAGGAAAATGGAAAAAGGGAACGAGAGAGAGAAGCAAAAGAGAAATGGTACATTTTGGAAGCTGACATCATTTGAAAAAGCTCCTCTCTCTCTCTGTCTTTTGCTTTACCGACTCATTCTTTGGGTATGGGAATCATCATGATCATCATCATCATCAACTCGTCCTGTCGTCATGAAGGGAGAGCAAAACGGGAAAATTATTAGATGGGCATATAAAACTTTGTGTGTGTGGAGGAGGAAGCTAGGGGATACTCATCCATCCAGCTGCAACGAAGGACTGAGTTGAGAGAAGCACGGAACCTGAAACCTAAATGCTAAGAGTGGCTTTTTATGTGTGCTTCATGTTTTTTGTTGGACATTCACATAACAAGTGAAGAATGGATGGAAGGATAAAAATGTGGATTGGATGATGTGAAATTTTAAGAGGAAGTAGCTGGTCGTAGTCGTCCTCGTCGTATGCTTTATGATTACAGCAGCACCAAAAACCTAGCAGTAGCATTGCTGCTATGCATTATGGAACATATTTGGTGGCTCTGGGCTTAAATACTCACAAAAATATCTTTTTACCCCTTCTTCCGCAGAAGCAGCATGTAATGCAAAGCAATCTATTTTCATGTACCATGTACCGGTAGCAAAGTTACCGCTGTTTCTGACTGACTACTATATTTTTTTCTTTTTCCAACTCAAACTTCCTTTTTTCCTCTGCGGTTTACACTTTACACGAATATGCTCATCGTGGTCGTCGTCAGCAGCAGGAGCAGTGAGTCAATATCAAAATTAGACAGAATGGAATAGGAAAAGTGTACAGATGCATTCTTCTCCACATTTATTTCTATCTTCTTTATTCTCATCTTTTTCACTCACCTACCAGCTCCTGTTTGAATTTCACGAAGGTTGGAATACGAATGACACGGAATTGAGGAAAACGACGGGATTTTCAGCAATGCCTTGGTGTTTGCTACCGTCTCTTTCTTCCCATTAACCGTACATTTTAATGCTTGCTTCTGAGTGTGTGTGTGTGCACTTGTTCGCTACCAAAAAATATTTCCCTGTTACCTACACCATTGGCACATCATCATCCTCTACGCTGCTTTTGTAGAGAAAGCAAACCATTTCTTTCCAGGAAAAATACACAACTATTCTATCCGGCTCATCATCACACTCAGAAAATGACCGTAAGTCTGTAGAAGCGCTCGAGGAGACGAGAGCAAGTTGACTCTAACTGAATAAAACTGCTTTCCCACACTTCACTCAACTTTGTATACTCTCTTCCTTGCAAAGAATATGTTCTCCAGAGGACCATATCGTTATGCATTCCATTCATCCAATCCATGCCTTTCTTTTTTGTGTCTGTTATGTCAACTAGATTGAATGAATCCAAGGAACTCAATGCATACGCACACACACACATACATACATCTTTAGTACACTTTTTCGGATTCGGCATACTGCGTTTTTATGATAGCAGTAATAATATTGCATCACATGTGCATACACTATGTACTCTCCATCTATCTCCCGTCGTACTGCCAAAACAGCCGGCTCATCATTTTTTCTTGTTCTTTCGTTTTCTCTTGCTGTCGTTTCCTGATATACATCTCAATCTGATGGATGACTATAAAAAATATGCATGCAGACCAGACAATCGCAATGCACCACGTTCTGCTTTTTATGCGTACAGTTTAAAGATGTTTACATGTGATTATGCAACAGTTGACTTTCTTGTCTTGGTGGTCGCTATCATGTCACTTTTTGACATTTCAGTCAAGTGTATGGGTCTTTCCAGAGTACCAGATTTCCTGAAAATACGCTACCTGCAAAAATTAATTGATGTTGCGTGCACAAAATTATGGGAAAATGAGAGGAATTCTCATCAATATGTAAGACTGGAGAAAACTAACTCGCAGTTTTTTAAAGAAAAAAGTAAACTATTGTATTATATGCTAGAAAATATAATAATGTCATTATTGAATACTTATACAACATTCAAAGAAATTATAATCATCATGGCATGCGAAAGTTAACATCACTTGTTCAAGAGACATCCACGAATATGATTGTTGACGATGTTGATGATGATGAAATGAAGTGACTGCGAAGTTCTCTCTCTCTGGAGTGACCTTGCAAGCACCTATCAACATCAGCTCAATCTCTATCATGCAACACGAACGAAAGTATCAACATTCATGAATATATCCTTGTAAACTAACGTGGCTGATGTGAGAAGTGAATAATAATATTGAAATAAGCCAGATCTTGTGAATATATAGCACGCAAAAAGTCTGGGATGGATGGAAAAAGGCACAAGTGAATAGATAGGCCCGAGTGTTTCAGTATGCTCCATAAGTTGACCAAAAACAAAATTGCCGTATTTACAATATATTATATTCGCAAACATAGTATAATGCCCATCGATATCAAAGGAAAAGCCAAAACATTTCATCACCATTCCATATTGTGTTGTCGAACACTTCTACGACCGGCCAGGATAAATACACATATGGGTGAAATATACGTTTGCAAAGTGCTGATAAGTTAACAGGTAGGCTCAACTCTGATTGTTCTATCTTAATGAATGTATTGGAAAACATTTTCTCCAAAAATCCAATTTGTGGTGTATATTGGATCAGAAATCATTACTAAATTAAATGATGCATAACTAATATCATCATTATGTTGTATTTTCAATGCAGCTTCCTTATCAACTAAACTTTTATCATAATCATTTTCTCGTCTGTTATCTATTCTTTCCATTCACTGGCTTACGCTTTGATCCAACACATTCCACTATTCTACCCGAGTTATAACGTGTTATCAAATACTCTTTTGGGGGCCACTTGACTTTCCATCTATATGATTTCTCATGATTAAAATGAAAGCTTTTCTCCTGTATTTAATTCCAAAGTCAAGGACGTCTAAAAACATGTGGAACTGCCATATGGAATGGAGGAATACACAAAAGCATTCTTTTAATTTCATATACGTTGTCATAAATTTAGTGTAAAGTGTCATGTTGCAGTGTCAGATTTGTTTACTTTTACATAATAAAAGCGTTTTAAATTTTCTTCAAGCGTCTCATAACGAAAGGGTTTGATGACATTGATCGGTTAGTCTCTTTTTTAGTAGGTTCAAAACCAGAGGCACGTACGCCTCCAATGTTTTCTAACTAAACATCGATTATCATTGACAAAGGTTTGTCGTTTGCCCCTTTTTGATTAAAATGATACTCACTGCTTGCTATAACTGCGGATGCCGAAAATGTTATAAGCAAGTGCTGGCTCGTTCCATTAACTAACTATTGCAAGAAACAAACTTTGCATCTTTCATCCTCCTCCGTCCTGTTGTCATCACGGTCACTGTAAAGTGTAGACTAAGCTATAACTAAACTAATACTCAAAATTCAGAAATTGATACGGTTTGTATTTGTATGTATATGATATACATATAGCTCATGAAGAATAATAGTATCGCTTCGTGTGTAGTAGAGCTCCATCGACTGAATCCAAAAAACCTCTCTTCTTCTTCTTCTGCTGGCAACCTTCCCTTTCCATTTTCTATTCCACATCACATACTGTCCTTCTCTATACAACATTCTTCATATATCCAAGCACATTTATAATGCAGCATCATATAAGGCAAGAGGCAGTGTATCACACATTACGATATACTACTACTAGCTCTCCTCTCAGTTCAGCATATTACGTAAAACTTCATGAGTACACGAAGAAGACGAAGTAAACATATCGCTATCGCATCGTTCTTTCCATATATACTGTGGCAGGGCAGGAGCAGCAGCAGAGGTACACAACATATCGCATCGACCAAAATGTGTAACCTCTGCCTTTTTCATCTAGAAAAAATAAGCCAACTAACATATTCCTACTTGACTATAATTTTTCTCTTCTCCCATCTAATACTATATTCTAAGCTACATGCATATATGTGTGTGTGTACCTACCGACAGACATAAAGCTTACTATTACTATGCTTATGCACAAAATCTATGCATTTCTTAACACGCAAAGGTGATTTTTGGAGGGGGCGTGCTGGGGGGAAGAATTATAACGTGGAGGTGGAAATGTGCAAATGCAAAGCCCGCTCTTCCCACCACCGAAAAGAAACTAATTTTTTATTGATAAGTTCTTGCTACCTGTGATAATAAAAGCTGCCCATGTTTTCATACAGTCTCATCGAATTTATGCAGATAAGTCTACTTAAAAATTTATCGGTGGTACATTCAATTCCATAATCATAATAAGTGGCGTGTCCGTTTTTATATTCTTACCGATGAATAAATATAGAAACTAAAGAAAGGTGTATGCTACATATTTCAGAACAGAATTATTTATCAGTTTACAATTTGTAGGAATACGCCTTGAGGAATGTCGGGTCTAATTCATTCATTCCAATACTGAACAATCGAAAGGAAGACGAAATAATTTATTAGGAAAATATTCTAATTTCTTTCTGTACATACCCATCTTTACAATTTGGTGACCTTTGAGTGTGGTCCACTATACATACGGTGTTTCCTCTCCCACAACATGGAATTAATGAATGAATGAGTGTGTGGAGGAGCACGTTACATTTCGTCTTTTTTTTGTATACGTTAAAATGGATTAGTAAACAAGAAGCTCATAAAAACGATTAACCACTTTTACTGCCTACCTGTTTGCCAAACCTATACCTATCCTAACAACCAAACATATTGGTCTGTTGTCTGTCCTGATGATGATGATGATGATGGGCTTGATGACAAGACAATCAAATAAAAAAATAATGGCGATTATAAGCTCACTCATTGACATTCATTCATTCCTAGTTTTTGACAGACAAGTGCAATGTATTTGCATACATCACCCACCGTAGTAGTAAAGCAACACGTTGTTTGAGGTTTTTAATCAAGATCATTCATTGCATTTAATTACCCTTTGCAACATTATTCACACTAGAACAGAGATAGGATGTTGCTTCTTGTACAAATATCTTTTCGTTATCAGTCTCAGTGCAAAACTGCGTGGGAGTAATCCTCAACATCAAAACTTGGTTCCATGATAAATTGACTTTATATAAACAATACTCTCCGTAACTGCACACTTCATGTGCCAAGCCAAGCTGTATGGCTCGTGGCACATGGCATCCTTTAGCTTGTGCTTTAACAGCTTTAACAGCTTGTGGCTCACCAACAAATAAAATCATCATCGCATCGCTGCCATACTATATATTTCCAAAACTCCGCTTCTAATGCGCATAATTTCCTTGTAGATGATAGTTGCTCATTTTCTTTTCTGTTGATGACAACAAGTGCATTGCGATATGGATAAACACACGAGACTTTTTTACTCGAGTAAAGTAAGCTTATTGTTATGCAACATGATGATGATGATGATGCACAAGATGCCAAAACCAAAAAGGAGCTGGCTAGACCTAGCTTCATAATAATAAATGAGTGTGATGGTAATAATGATATTGGTATCATCTTCAAGGAAATAGGCAGTGGGTATATTACATAGCACCGTATACAAAGTGGTTTTTATGTTACGAATACGAGCAATAATCTTTTTTGAATAATGCATTCATTCAGCGTATTGATGATAATGGTGATGGGAACGCACATGAAAAATAAATGTATAAATATGTATCATTCATTCCTCAGCTGTTAAGTTATACTCAAGTGAAAAACTTGTGGTTAATGTAGGAAGGACGTTCTGCGTTTGTGTCTAAAAAATATATGAAATGAAATATGCATAGTGAACACAATGTTGAACGTATGCATTTTTATTGAGGAACGAGAATAATACTTACGTGTATAAGTACACGAGTAAAAAAACAAATTAAAAAGTAATTTAGCCAATTTGAATGGAAGACCGCGGCAAAAGATTAGACAAGTCAAGTCAATAATAATAACAAAAATTTGTTACAAAAACTACATGCCATGTGCTCCGCATTGCTTACTAAAGAGATAAAAAACGAAGAAGTGACACATGTAAAATAAAAAAGCTCTCATTCATATGCCCATTTTTCTCCCATTCCTCTTACATGATAATGACATTTATTTATGTATGCGGTGTGCGGCATCATGAGGACCATAGAGTCTATGGCATAGACCCTATGACGGAAATTCATGGGTTGACATGTAATTTTGTATTTGTACGAGATCAAGTGTAAGATTAGTTTGTGAGTGCTACATAATGTGTTTATATAAAGCATAATATTATGTGTATGTTATTTTCTGAATGGGAATTAAATTCCATTAGTTTACATATACAAGTGTACAGATACATATGATCCAACAGAGAGCACATGTTGTATAAGCCACGCTTAAGAAAAGCAATGGAGAGAGATGGATGACATGAACATGAATGAATGACAATGAAAGTTGGATTGAGGAGCTTAGATTGGAGTGTCCAGTACAAGCACCATTTTCCGGCATTTTTTCTTTCTCGACTACACGTGGATCGTGGAAGACCAGAAAAGAGGAATGTGGAGTAGTGAAAATGCAACACCATAAAAACCATTCATTCATGGAAGTATACGCCTGAACTGAAATGACTTTTTCCTTTCAAGCTCCTTTTCTCAACTCGAGAAAGCAGAGAGAGAGAGTCTACGCTAAGGCTTCTCTCTCTGTCGGCAACAAAATGACTTTAATTAGTGTACCCAACGCGGCTATTATTATGAAAAAAGCTCGGCTCTCACCCTATATCTCACACACCATACCATGCCACATGCTTTCTCCCGTCTTAAAACTTTTTATACTCTTTCAGTTGAGCATGCGTTTTTTTCTTCTTTTTCTCATCGTAAAAACTGAATGAGCATAAAAGTTTCTTTTCTCTGGTCTTAAACCGATGGTGAAAGTTGTTTGCATTTTGCTTTCTCTTTGATTACCATCTTCTGCTGTCAAGTCAAGCCACAGTCAAAAGTGCACTCGAATATGCTTCGAAAGGGCATTGCATTAGGATACGCAACAGTGTAGAAGAACATCACACGCCATTCATAAATCTTCCGGAAGGATTTCAGCATTACATTGTCCAGTGCATGAAAAGTTTAAAGCATTATAGTTTGTTTGTACCCTGTACCTACGTGGATACATAAAGTCTACGAGAGGCAAATGCTTTCATCCATCCAAGGCAGCCTTGCAACAGGCGTAAAATCGCTCTCTCTCTCTACTCTATTGAATCAATTAAAGCTCGTTTCATTGTGTTCTCTCCAAAACTCTCGCAGAGCTCTTTCACATACAACATACGTCGTTTGTCGTGTCGTGATCATGATGATCAGCTGTGTATAAAGCCATTGTGCAGAGAAACACAATGCAATTCAGTAATATGTCTAATGACTTGATTGACTATTTCTGCCATACATGTATTATGCTCAAGCACTATATTCATGCCTTGTTTTATCCGGGAACGCCATCATAATCATAACAATGAAAATCCATGTGCTCGACGACAAAGTACTTGGCAGTAGTTCGCAAAGCTAAGCCAATAATAACGCTCTCTTATGACAGTCGATGTGTATGTATTGCATTTGCAATATGATATGATTATTAGAGAATCCAGTACTATTTATTTATTAAGTAATGTAATGTGTATTCATGCCGGTTGAAGATTGTATAGATGCAACATGAGAATGTAATATTATAAAAGATAATGGTTTGTGTTTTCATTTTGTACTTACAGGTTGTCCGGTGCTAGTCGTAATAGTTGACATTTTTCACTACCCCATCGTCAATCAGATGTGTTTTGAGGTGATTATTAGTTGTCCTTGTGCGGTGATTGCATGAACTGTCATGAACATGTGCAGCATAATCACATAGACCAAAGAAATTGAAATGAACTCAAAAGCAAAAGAGTTTTTCCTTGTATTATATATTATGCAGTCTCTGATTTAGGAGAAGACGAATTGCTGCGATTAAAAGTCTTTATAACCCTTCAAGAGATCACCCGGCTCGACTCTTTCTTATACTTAATAGTCCGGTACAATTTCACTTGAAATCAACATTAACAGTTTATTTTTGTGACACTCGGTGACAGTTTGATGCTGTCTATGTCTCATCTATCGACAAAGGGCAATGATGTAACTTGATAAATGTTTTTTTCTCTTCTCTTTTACTTAAACACATTTCACATCATCGTGGTGCGTGTTCACACAATATAACTTTTGATATGAGTACATGTATTTGATCTACTGTATACTCAACCAACCATATACTACACCAAAAACTAATTCCGGTACTGATGATCTGTTTTTTGTTTTGTCTGCAAAACAAACGACAATGATGTTACTTAACAGCGTTAATTTTGCAAAAAGGAAAAACCTATTGGAATGCTGTGTTGATTATACTGATGTAGTTTCAGTTATACTGATGAAAAGTGTACTTTATATTGCATGTAAAAATTGTAGAGATTTTTTTGTGTACTATGGCAAAGCAGCTGTGTATTTTGCCTTTAGTCAACTGCTTGCTATCGGTATTCGTGCTTTTTCCTTAGAAAAACTCAGACTCTCGCAGCTCCTATGTATCCTTTGGTTGCCTGCTTTGAATTGAGCGAGCTGAGACCAATGCAATCCAGTCCTATTCTCATTTTTTCCTTTACTTCTCCCATACCATAATATCCACATCCATAAGAAACAGCAGCGAGCAGCATTTACTACTACGGTGTACGACCGTACATACTACATACATATATGCATACGGATACGATGTGTTTATAGAGCTTCAGCAATAGTATACAAATAGGTATAATGTATACAAACTTTATATGTATACCAATATCCTTATCAATGTATGTACATAAAACTTTTTAGGTGTATATGTTTACTGAGGTACACATATTTATGTATGTACCGTAAAATAGTTTATAGTTATATTGGTATTCTGCTTACGAACCTGTGTGTATGTACATTTTATATGTATAGT
This sequence comes from Orchesella cincta, assembly GCA_001718145.1. NCBI lineage: Eukaryota > Metazoa > Arthropoda > Collembola > Entomobryomorpha > Orchesellidae > Orchesella > Orchesella cincta. The sequence goes on from LJIJ01000432.1 coordinate 95,653, forward strand.
GGAAAACCTTACATGTGCTTATATGATATGGTTGCATGTAAGCATATATCTCATGTGCAGGCAGTGCATTCAATTCTCTTCTCTCTCTCTTCGTCGTTTGGCTTGGTTTCCTTTCCTTTCAAAGCAGCTCTGCTTTTGCTTTACAAAATATTACTCCTCTTGCTCTCGCTGAGGAGAAGCTGTATGCTGTGTGTTCTCACTTCTCTGCGAGAATAGAAACTATACAAGCTTGAAGCTTTTTGCTTTGCTGGTGCTCCTCATCATCGTAGGTACACATAAAATATCTCATGTTAGTCAAGTCATCCAACCAAACATCCAATATCCTTCACGAGTCGAGTTGAGAGAGAAGTACAAAACAGAAAAGGGAGAGAAAGAGAATATTATTATGTGCTCTTGTGTACTACTACTACGGTATATTGCTACTACATTGCATGCCGTTGGGTTGGATATTCTTTCAAGCTAAAGCTTTAATGTTCTTCGCTCTTGCGATATAACATGAAAATGTTTTTGGTGCCTGTCTAATGCCTACACGAAACGAACGTACGCAAGCGACTCAACTGAACTGACGAAAAAGGAGCTTTACGTGTTGTGTTACTTTACTTCTCTTCTCCGCTAGAATGTCGACTCGATGCGATGTTAGCCTCAAAATTCACATTTTATGTGTTTCAACTTCGAACAAACGTAAATGTACGATACGGCGAACCAAAAAGTTGAATAGAGAGCACAACGGTGGTAAAGCAGCAGCAACACCAATGCGAGAGACCCCTTCTCTTTTCAAAATAGCGTTCTTCATATCGCAGTACTTACGTTACATTCTTTCAGCTTCAGTTCGACAAGCAAGCGAACATTTTTCGCTTCTAGTTCACCATTGCCTACAGAGTAGAGTGGTAAGTAGGTATACGTAGCATAGCATTTGTATTACTCTTTCATATTATTTAGTTTTTATTCAATATGCAATGTAATATTTTAGCTCTATTTGGGTTGCATTGCATTCCATATTACCAATACGAACACGATTGAAGTCATACACATTACACATGTTACTGCAAATGCTTATCTGAAAAAACTGCTGAGTTTTTGAGCTGAGCTGAACGAGCACTGAAAAACAACTTTGGTTTTCAAGATATGTACGCATACGCAAGTTACATTACATGTAGTATTTATTATTACTCTGCCGAATTGCATTGCTTGCAATCATATTCTATACTTTTGCTTAATTCCGAGCCTGTCATGTGCATAGCATTAGGCTGTGCAGTTGTAAATGAAATGTAGTAATTTACTTTTTACTCACATTTCGACAAGTAAATTTCTTTGTTCACAATGCAAAATATAATAGGTAGAAAGAATTAATGAAAGAATTCTTCACGTTAAAAAGGTTAAAAAGCACAGAAAAATTCGTAACAGAAATGTTTGTAACTATAAAATTACAGTATAATGCTTTCAAAAGTAATTGCAAATAAAAACTTTTTTCAAGCTCATCAGGAAAATGAAATAATTTTCAGGTAACCTTTTCAGATTCATCTAAATAGGTAAGTAAAGATTGGGCCTCTAATTTCCAAACATTTGAAATCAACAATTAAAAATTTCGACCTCATGAAAAATTGAACATTATAGCAGTAGTAATAGTAGCGAGCGATAGAGAAACGTGCGCGGAGATAGGCTCATGTAAAATTTTTGGAATTTTCATGAAACAAAACTTCTTTGCTCGAGTAGCGTCAGTATAAATCCTGTATTGATGATGATGATGGTGAGAATTTACTTTGGAATGTACCCAACAGCGGCAGCACCAGCAAGAGAAGAGAGAGAAAAGAGTAAGATAATAGGAGTGATGCATGATATGTCTCTACGTTTATAAGCATATAATGTAGAGACAAGGTATATAGTATAAAGAATAAAGTTTGTACTCGTTCGATACGTAACGTCTAACATGACAAAAAGGTTGAAAAAAGGTTCTCTCTTCTCTCCTTTTTCTGAGTAAAGGGAATGAGCCAGCGAGCGATAATAACACTAATGGCATGAGTATAGAAGTAAAAATATATATAGAAGTAATGGCAAAGGCAAGTTTGTTATAATGCTCAGCAAAGCAGTAGTAGCAAAAATACGTACATAGCTTGTACCTACGAGAATCTAAAGCTTTTTGTACAGAACTGGATGGATTTTGTGTGGATGTTGTTGTTGGTATGTGAGCAGAGGAGAAGTGAGTGAAGTGAGGTTGAGGACAGCTAAGGACATTGCTATCAGCTTCAACTCAACCAACATAGCCTTTTCGTATATATTGCATTGCTGTCTGACTGACTGTGGAAGCATCTCAGTGCTCAGCATAAGCAAGAGTGCTGGTTGAGCTGAGTTACAAAAACGAAAGAAGGATATTATCATGAAGCAAAAAGAAGCTTTAATGCTGCTCTATACTTTTCAACCTCTCTCTCTCTCTCTGATGTTTCTCTCTAGCTCCTGTTCACTCTGCTCATGTGTCATGAGCGCAAAAGCAGTAGAGAGTGATATTATAGCGATGCGATAGGAGTAGAGCGGGGCAGACAATGCAACGTTGTAATAAAAAGGGGAGCTGGATTTTCAAAGAAAATGGGATGAAGTTGGACGAGAAGAAATAAAAGCTTTAGCAGCTTCACTATAACATCACATCACAAGGTTTTTCCTCTTTGGATTGCTCCTATGCCTCTGCCGTATGAACCAAGCCAAACCAATACCATTTACATTTTCGTTCTTGCGTCTCTTCACTCGTTTCGTCGTTACTTTGCTTACGTAGTTCATTTCATGCTACTTTGTTGGAGAGAAGTTGGGACAGGAGCATCTAAGAGGAGAATTTTAGATTTGAAGGCATGCATACAGCAACGAAGCATGAGGGTAAAACGGAATAGGAAAAGTTGTTCGATAAAATTGTACTTTGCGTTTCTTCTAACCTAATGCTGGAGCATTGTCGCTTTCTACTATGTACGGGGTTGCATGCCATGCTAGATTCATTTCTTGGTTAAATTTCATTCCTTAAGGCTGACTGATGTACAAGAACGAGTGTGCAGACGTGGAGAATGCCTTTCTGTTGAAAATTTTCTTCCGACGACAACAATATATATACGACTCCCCTTGTATTTTACATCTATCTCGTCCTGCTTTGCCTGCCTGCTGCTTTAATGCACGACAACGAACCCTTTTTTCTTTGCTCACTCACTTTACTTACTTCAACTTCTCTAGTTGCTCTACTCTGTTTTCTCCTATATTTGTACGTTTTTAATGTCATGTCAGGCGAGAGAAGTATTCACATGAAGAAAGAAGGAAAGAGCCATAGCTTCTTTACCAACTAAAAGCATACGAGCATATAATACAAAAATGCTCAATGTGAATTTGTTGGCTCATTTTCATGAAACAGCAGCATGGCACGACGACGGGCGGAAGGAGAAAAGTAAAGCGGATTCTTGTCAGCTCACCTCATTCTACGTTCACAGCTCGTAAGGAAATGGTCACAAAATATTAAGTTTTCAAAAAAAATCAAGGCATTCGCAATTACACAACGTTTGATTCTGATTATCAATGGGGAAAATAGTTTCGCTAACAGAATCGATAAAAATATAGTATGGATTTTTTAAATCTCTTATTGATGCAAATGTGCATGTCCTGTGGTACTACAGGGATTTACTGTATCCGCTAAATTGTAGGTTTGAACCAAATTAAATTCAAAGAAAAGAGAGAAGGAAAGAGCTGTCAAAAAGGAAACGGCAAGAGATGAAGATGATATGATGATGTTTAAAAAGGTGACTATTATTACCGCTTCTTGTCTTAATCATCCTAAAATGCTTTGTTCGTTTAGAATCTACCATGCTTACCTATTAAATGTTTTAAAAACATTTTCTTTACTTAAAGTACATTTTGTTAATGACAGTTATGTAAAAAAAGACTCCATGTAACGGCGCAAGGTGCAAATGGATTGACATGACTGAGTATCTTTAATTAGTGCGGGATAGCTATTTTATGTTGAATTTTCATGATTATTTTGCTTTATATCATCATCAAACACCCTACGCAACTTGAACAGAGTTCGAGAGCATCGCCTTAGAGTGGATAAAAGGCAGTCCAAAGTAGTAGTGAATCGATATTTTCCCTTTTCTGTCCTGTTTTTTGGACAAAATAGCATAGAGTTGCAAGGGTTGGATCGCACAAAAAGCTGATATTTTACACGGTGATGGTGTGTGTGGCGTCTCCTTTCAGTTCCAGTGTCCTCCGTACTGGTGTCTGGAGTCGCTACTACACGGCTGTATTCTTTTCACCAAAAACGAAAATCTCTTAGGTACTACGTGTGTGTACACTGTGGCTTTGGAACTGGTCGAAGGTATCCGGAGCAGGTCGCATGCACTTCGGAATAAAATGGGATGGATTATTCCCAAAGATAAAAAATAGTATTTGCTTGAGCTGGAAACTTTCAGTACTGCAGCGAAAATATAACACAAGAGAAAGAGAGAGAACGCAGTTTCATTTACGGTGGGCTCAGCAGAGGTGGCTAAAAATTTAGTGTGGAATTTGAAAACCATGTGGAACTATGCATTTTCTCAGATGTAGCAGTTTTTTGCTTTTAAAAGACGCTAGTTTAGAGCACAAAAAGCAAAGCATGTATGAATCACATTGAGGTGGTGGTAGATAGCGTAACGTTGCCTCAGACAGTTTCCTTTGTTAAAAGTCACAACGTCAGCAGCGTCGTTGACGTTCTCGTCAGCGTCTTGTCACGTAGCGTTAATAATTTCAATTCAAATGCAGGTTAACGCAAGAGGGCCGTGCTGTGCTGTTATGCGCTACAAAGCGTATTCATCATCATCATCACGGATCTTGCCTTTGCTGCAATTCCATTAAGCTGCTGCGCAGTAAATCTAAATAACTTACACTTGCTTATCGTATGCCACCTCAGCCACCAATACACGAATGCTGTTGAGGTGTATTTTCCTTTACATCACTGTTTAAGATATGCATATTAAATGCAACTAGCTAGAATTATTGCATCTCCTAGAAAATCGCCATTGTCCCTTCTTACCAATGACCATTTCTGCAGATTATGAATATATATATATTTTACACATATTTTTTATCGATACACTTATAATGTTTATGTATGCATATCTAATATGTATTACATTGCGTTGGTGTAATTATAAACGCTGACAAAAAACTATCGATACCGATATGAGCTATACGAAATTGTGAACTCGTGAATAAAATAGGATCAAAACATACATCAAGATGGAATTGTTCTAATTTTAGCAATAATTATTTGTAACGAGAAAAATGAATCAACAATCATTGTAAAAATTTACATTTCAATTTCAAGATACCAAATTGTTAGGTAATGATTTCGTTACCACCTTAAAGACCTTCTATCAGTTTTTTAACTAACGAGAAACTAATCATAACTATACAGGCAAAATGCATCTTGTTACATTTTCATTCGCTTCTAAGCTTGTTTCCTGTTTTGAGGTGGTTGATGGCGATGGCGTACTTTGTTCTTCAACAATCGATGACGCTACGAGTTTTAATCAGTCTCGAACAGAGAGAGCAACGTTTCCTTACTCCACCAACTTTACTCCAAAGCAAAGCTGAGTTGCTTGCAGCATGATTCTCATCGTATACATACATTTATTCTTCATACTAACAGTCAGTTCAAAACTTATAACGCAAAAGCAAAGTAAAATCTACCAAATAGAGGAGCAAAAGCCCAATGTAGCTTAGTTAGTATTTGGTATACTACATGGTATTGAAAGTGATGGACATATTACAATCTAAATGAATGCCATAGAATTATGGTATTGCTATATATCCTATACCATCACGTTGGGATTGTATTACATGTTCTTTCTCTTCTACTTCTAGCCAGCTACACAAGTCGACGATACGAATATGCCGTTGCGTTGGCTCACTCAGAAAGGAGAATATTGTGTTGTTGCCGTTATATATTACTACTTACTACTTCAGTCAGGAGACCTTTTCTCATTCGGATAAAGCCGATATATGATAAGCATGTACTCATCGAATATAATGGACGCAACAAGAATTGTATAGGATACGAACATAAACCTAGTCTACAAGTATTCACATACCAAGTCCATAATATTTCTTTCTCCAAGTTATATCTATAAAATGGATTTTGGCCTTTTCTTGTGAATCTTCCATACTATTTATGTATGTAGTGCTATACTACTGCCACTACATAGTTCCGATGTGTCTCGCTATCCCTGCTTGTCTGTAAAGTAAAAAGGAACAAGCTTGAAAACTTCTCTCAGTTCAATACAGAAGAGTACCATAGTGGCATGCTGGCTGTTCTGCTGCTGTTTGTGAGTTCTTTTGTAAAGTTCTTTTTCCCATTATTATAACAACCATAATACATGTTCCTTCATTTCATGTACATAGAGGTACTATACTTTTACTGATGCACACTGCTCGCTCGCTCTTCTAGTATGTGAGTGTTGTAGCCTTCAAAAAAGTAAAATAAAACCCAAAAGAGAAAAAGTAGTAGCGTGTGGATACAATATATAGGTAACACAACATCCTTCCATCCATCCAATCCTCCTACGTAAGTTGAAGTACAAAAATGTTCAAAATATACTCGCTCTCTGTGTGTGCTGCTGTTAGACGAACTCACGAGCTCTGTTCAGTTTGTGCTCAGTATTTTATGTTAGTGTAGCAGCTAGCAAATAACCAATCCTATGTAATAATCTAATGGAATGGTAAAGACTTTTGCTTATTGCGTTCCTTGGCTCTCTTCGTTCATACACATTACACAGAGAACAGCATACTCACATTTTTATTCGACTTTTTTCTTCTTCTCTAGACTTGGATGTAAGAATATGTTGTTTCTGTTGATTGTGAGCTTCAAGAAGTAGCAGGATATTATTACTATTCTGTTACTCTAAAAGTAAAGGCGCTCATGATTCTAAAGAGAGTAGAAATAAAGCTTTGCTGTTGCTCCTTTAGCTTAACATCCAACATCATATCTTTTTACAATTTGCCGTATATATTCATATTTCGAAATTAAATATCATCAGTTTTTAAAACTTGTTTGGTTCTCTGTTGCTCACTGCTCATAATGTCGTCAGCAGCGTTGCTGCACTATACATGATAATGCACTCATGCAAAGTCTTGCAGAAGTGAAGTGGAAGCGCCAGTGGCTTCCATCTCTATGCATACAATTCCTTCTCCGGGGGCCTGCAAACTAACCGCCTACGCAGACCTTTATTTTTCAAAATACCTTTACCGAATTCCAACAATTTACTACTAGAAAATTTTAAACAAAGAAATTCATTTGAACTTTCCAATGCAGATTTTGTATTTGTCTATTGAAAAATATTTAACTTGACATTTTGTGTTTGAGTTACAGAAATAATTCCTTCTGTCGACTACCAATACGGACGATGTTCATTTTGGAGTGCATGAATGCTGAAGCTTTATTTCAGGTATCTGTGTGTTGTCTTGTGTGCGAGGGTGAATCAGTATCACGCGCGTCCTTGTGCCGAATAGTTTTCTGCTTTGGCTACAACATCGCTTTATGTTCGCTTTACACCATATTCACTATGATTTTTTTGCATACTTAATGCTACTAGATTGAGTATGGATGAAATTGCTATTGATGACCATTATAATATAATGGTTATATTCAACTGCATTCCACTGAGACAATCACTGTTGGTGCAGACACTGAGACTGAGAGTCTGATTTGTGCTGGCAAAAACAGAAAGATATATGCAGACACAGATAACAAACGTTTGACAAGTAGAATATGACTAACTGGAGAAGTTCTCATGCCTAAGCGAATTATTTTAAAAAGTTGATAAACTGGGAGAGTACCAAGAACAATTTAGGTGCGTTAACTAAGCTCACAGCAGTCTTAACGTTAAAAGGAGCTTTAAAGGATCCTGATTCTCATGCACTTAAATGTATCAATGTTAAAAATTACTTTTTTAAATTAAGTAAAACTACGAGCGACGAGCACTGTCATATAGATCCACAGATTTGATATTATATAGCTCACTGTATAGATCATGAAATAGAGAACAGCGAGAGAAGCCGTGAAATACTATTATCAGCAACCCCACGCCTAAACTAATTTTAATAATTATTAATGTTGATTATGTTGAAGGTCAATTATTTTATTTGCAAACAATTACTCTTCACTCTAATTGTAAATTGGAACCTATACTACCCGATTCAACTATCCAACAATACCTTCATTTACATACTAAATATCAGCGCAGCATTATAAACGGGAGGAAGCAATTATGTTTTGAAACGTAGTTATCAACATTTTGAAGTGTTTTAAAAATAACAAGTTTCAGATATACTTTTATCGAATCACTAAATAATGGTAATAACTATAATAATGCCACTTGTAACAAACATCATTAAAATCTCAACAAGCACCATCAATATACTACAAAAGTCACTATTTCATATACTTGATTAAATTTTGAAAGAATGTCTTACAACTTAAAAACTATCATATACAGCAAATTTTAATCTATAAGACTACTTACCTGACCTGTGACAAAAAATACAGCTAACTAAGCTAATGCTCATCGAATTTGAACTCATCATGATTTCACTTCACGCTCGTATGAGTAAGGAAATGTTCAGTGCATCTAACTGACACATTAATGAAAATATGGGGGCATCAGAGGATGGACAGTTATACTATATTCTGCTCTCCGTCTCCACATAAGAAATAGTTTATACAAGTTGAGCAATGAAATCTATAGATGATCGTTCCACTAAATCATTAAATTTTAATGATTAAAATCAAATTCACAGTACATGGGAGCAAACGAAGCTTTACTATGCCAAGTCCGTTTTAGCAATTTTGAATTTAACTACTAAATGCTAAATGTTTCAAATATCTTTTAAATATCAACATGTTAAAGGTTCAAGAAAATTCCTTTCGATGCAATTCCACCATCAATTCAAACGCTTCCTCGGTACTATGGGTAGACAGACAAGGCAATTCATAAGCTTCTCCACAAAAACCATGAAAGTTTGGAAACCTTGGCTTGGAAATGTGCATGTGTGCGCTGGAAGCATTTTTTACCACAATGCAAACGTGCCTCACATAAATATATTATACTCGGAGACAATATATCCGAAACGGGTAATAGTTATACTCCGCATATGTACATCTTCCTCACTCATATCATCATCAGTGCCAAGAAAAGCCTTTGTCTACTTGAGGTAGTGTGTTGGAGCATACTATTTTGCTACGTTATCAAACTATATGGTGCTGCTGTTGTGATGTGCTCTGCAACTGCTTTTTGCTCACTCTGCCCCCAGTACGTTCCTAATTTTCACAGTCATAAAAAGGCTCAGGCTAGAGAGAGAGAGTGCAGCGTTGGGAAACTGGAAATGGAAAAGAGACGGAAGAGTAAGCCAAGGCAAAATCCATATAACATAGACAGATGTTATGGAGTTTTTGGAGGCTATTCAAAAGAACTGCTTCCCATGTAATACAATGAAGTGCTGCTGTACGGTGGTGGTGCAGCAAGCATGGTATAGTGGTAAGGGAAGCTTTGGAACTCCAGGAGTACAAAAAGAAATGGGTGGCCCAGAAAGTAAAACGAAAAAATTCACCGTACAGGCTTTGGATTGCTGCTGAAGCATGTTACACTTGGAATGGAATGGAATGGCACGTAGTGTCGCAGTTAGCAGCCCTACCACTAGTGATAATACTACATAGAGGAGAAAATACGGCTTTTCCAGAACAGGGAAATGAAAAAAGAAGCTCCGAGAAAGAGGGACAGTAAGCTGGTATATAATATTATGCATGTACTTAATATTTAGGATAGGGATAGGACTTTGTTTAAGGACTGTTCCCTTATAACTGAGGAAACAAGACCAGCGGATGAAACAAGTTATGCATGCTTTCAATTCATTCCATTCCATGCATTCACTTTTGTATCTATCTATACCGATGTAATATGTACATAGAGTCAAGCCAACCACAGTTTCACCCTGCTTTATCCATGGTATACTTTTTCTTTCTCTTTCTTTGGTATCGGTACTATTTTGTGTTGATTCATTGTATGAAATGAGATGGGTAGAAGGCACAACAATATTGTTATTTCGTGACTCTCTATAATATGAATCTCAGACTCAAGACTGAGGAGTGTTTAGAGGATTCAGGTGAAAATTCAAACTTAGCTTGAGTAGATGGAGAAAACAAGTCTGTTTCTATTATCAGTCTGTACCTGTATACTATACAGCAGAGGAGCAATAGTCAACCAGACCGAATACCTATAGATGCTGGAGCGGAGCAGGGTTAGATAGATGTTGGATGAGGATGTAGGACTAGGAAGGGGAAGTACACAATGAAGTGTTGTTTGTCAAGGGATGCTTCAGATGCTTGCCTTTGTTCTTGCTAAAGGAAATGTGAATCTTGGTTGCTCGACTTTTAAAGGAAATTGTGGAGTAACGAGTTGGATTAGTTGAGCCACCTATGTTCTATCGGTGGCTGGTAATTTTGTCACTTTGTATTATGCCCAGCTCTGGTACTCACTCAGACGAAGTCAAAGTCTGGTACAAACAATACGAGTGTCCATGAAATGCTTACTTTAAAGAGATTAGAAATCATTAAAAGATCTTATCAAATCCAATTAAGAGATTTCATAATTATTACACTATTATTGTGCACACAGTAATTGATACAATGCAAAAACCAATTGCATTTACTTACACCACGATATATTTTCCAGACTATATTCATGTAAACTACGTAACGTATTATAGTCTACATTTAACTACTGCGAATCGGAAAATGGTTGTCAAACAAATATGTTATATACATGCTTCCAAGATGAAGAAACATGAGCCTACTAAAACCACTGTACATGCAGTTAAATGTTTAAAAAAATTAATCTAACAAAACTCTCTTCAAGTGCACTTCAGAACCTGCGAATTTTGCTCAACTTATTATGCACATGACCTGTGTCAATGCAGTTGACGTAACCTTTAAAATTAGACATTTAAATTGTTAAGTATAGTATGACAATTGACAATCCTCTGTATTGAGTATAAGCAGCAATACTAACGATAACTTTTTATATTTAGTTAGTCATAAGATAGTCAAGATAACGACTCCGAAAACAAAATTTCGGATTCCATACTTGCACGCTTCAGATAGAACTAAACCAATAACTGGTAGTATTAGATGGGAAGGAGTAAGAAAAATTCATTATCAGAAAAATCATATCACCACGTTTCATGATAAAATGGTGTAAGGATGTAAGGAGTACGAACTGCCCTGTGTACTGTGTATCCTCTAATCCAATGCGATTATGCATGTGTATGCAATAATATCAGATAAATGCACAACCCAAATAAATTATGAAGCTTATTGTTTTCATATATCATAACATCTAAACGCGTTTATATTAGCCTAACCTATAAACTGTTTGAAAATTGAAATCTTTTACTTGATATTCTAGAATTCCTTGAGTTGAATTTCTTTCTCCATTACTTCTGCTCGTCATTGTATTCTGTGGTCGACCTACCTGGAGACGATGAATGATGAGTCCTGAAACTTGAACTGTAAGCTCAATCTGTGAATTACAGCACCAGAACTTTTCAACAGCACATATCATACTAACTGCTGGTCCTTTGACCTTTGTCATACATAAATACAGGAGTAAGGAAGTCGCTGAAGACAGCAGGGCTATCGCTACCAACCCTGAGAACTCGTTGATGTGGTGATCCCAATCCCCGGCGGCATCACCTACCCAAACGTTTGGATCAAGTACTTCAGTCAGTATTGTAGCGTAAAGTGCAGGAAGGAGGGGTAATATTAGTCAGAGTCGAATTTGTTTGTTTATATCATTGTTCACTGTCGATAGCAATTATTATTATTGTTAGTATATCTGCAAAATTTTGGTCAAAATGTCACTAATTAGCATTATGAAACATGGATTGTCACTTCGAACTGCAGCAACAACGGTTTCAAAATCATCAGTCTCATCCTCCCCACACCATCATCAGTGCTACTTTCCACCTGTCCAGACAACATACTTCTACTCTACTTCTCCTCGTCGAATGGAAAGCTCCTCCAAAATTCAACCCGCCTCCCCTCAAACTCTACTGATAACAGACTCATGTAAGAAAAGGCTTGCAGCCATCCTCGACGAAGGTACCTTTCTCCGAGTCCTCGTTGAAGGTGGGGGTTGTTCTGGTTTCCAGTACAAGTTTGAAGTCGACAAAACACTTCAAGAAGACGACATCATGTTATCCTTCGACAACCCCAACTCTTCCTCCTCCCCAATGGTTTGTTCGATAAAACCAGTCTCGATATCCTCCGCGGCTCCACCCTCGACTTTGAAACGGAACTGATCAGATCTGCTTTTCGAATTATCAACAATCCTCAAGCTGAACAGGGATGCTCGTGTGGGTCAAGTTTCAATGTGAAGATTGACTAAAACAACACCTGATAACCTTTGTAGTACAAGTTAATTTGTTAAATAGCAACTTTTATGATTTATGTCATAAAAAGCAGCGAATTACCGGAAAAACAATTCATTCATTCATTTTCATCTGCATCTGCAAATCATCAACAAAACGCGTGTTTACGAGAGAAAAAATGCATCTTTTCTCATTTTCCATGCGGCGTCCTCTAGCAAAGGCGGCTCAATGCATTTTTAGTTCGTCTTTTGGACGCACTCCAGCTCAATCATAGAGCTCACAGATGCTGCCTACATCGCGCGCCACTTCAAGTTTGGCTATCATCTACATTGTTTTGGTATCTGTTGATGGGAAGTGGAAGTACGCAGATACTTGCAATGCATGATAGATATATGCGTATTGTCAACATTAGTTTGTGGAACGCAATCAGAAGCATTCTGATTAAAAATATTTGCCTTGATTGATTAATCAATAATTAGTTAATTGCTTCGTTATAATAAATAGATCATTTTGAAGATGGCTATTAAATTTTGATATAGATTCAAGTGTTTTTGTGAGAACTGGGCTGGATTAGCAATGTTGATATTTTGTTTGTAAGTTGGAGGTGTTTTAGGGCATTCCGTAAGTAAGGTGGTTAGTATAACTAACTTTGTTAGTTAGTTTGCAATTGCTCAATAATAATTGTTAAGTTAATTAAAACTCAGGTATTTCCGGTTAGGAATATATAGTTAGGTATTTAAAATGACGCAGTTTCTACCTCCAAACTTGCTAGCGCTGTTTGCAGCGCGTGATCCCATTCCGTACATTCCTCCTGTGGCAAAATTGAGTCATGAGAAACCAGTTCGATATTGCACAGGCGTTGGCCAATATCTCGACCTTTTTGAGGTAAGTTCTGAAGCTGTAGCAAAATTTTATTGGTAGTAAGTAATGCTGGATTATTGATGATAACATTATACTCTACGCAATTTCAGGATCCCTCTGATACACCTCCAAAACAGAAGGTGGAAACAAGGGATGAGCGGATGGAAAGAAAGCGCAAAGAGAAAGCGGAACAGGTTGCGTATAAGTTGGAACAAGAAATAGCAATGTGTAAGATCATTCATCAAATTACGTATTTGGAGAAAGTATAAGAATACTTATCTTATCAGTGATGTGTCAATTGGGGAAAGGAATTTAATTTGGGAATTTTTAATTTTTCTAGGGAGTCCTCACGAAACTGCGTCAACGCTAGATCCATACAAGACCTTATTTATAGGCAGAATTGTACGTCGTTTTCTGTTTTATATGGCGTCAACTAATCTATAAATCTTAGTACATTTATGGTTTGCAAGTTTTCTAATCCTGTAAAACTTTTTCTTCTAGAATTATGATACATCAGAGTCAAAACTGAGGAGAGAAATGGAATCTTATGGCCCCATTAAGAAGGTATGCTTAAGAATCAATTTTTATTGTGCAATAAATGAGTTTGGATGCTCTTTTTATGATATATTGTTAATAATATTTTCCTTCTTTGATAATTTTTACAGATCGTGATGGTGTACAACAAAAAGTCAGGAAAACCCAGAGGGTATGCCTTTGTGGAGTACGAACATGAAAGGGACATGCATTGTAAGTGTAGTAAAGTCCTAAGTTCTACGAAAAACTACAAATCCATTCCCTGATAAATGATTGCATCCTTCATAGCTCTTCTGCTAATTTTTTCACTTCTGTTAACAGTGTTAACGTCAAATTGCATTGCAGTTCTATTGGGTTGATGAACCCTGGGACTAACTAGCCCAATCCTTCTTTCAATAATATTTTAACAATAGCCTTGAAATAACAGAAAAGTCTCTTTTACAGTCATATCATCCATACTAAATTTTATTACTGCTTTCCCATATCAGTATTGCAGTTACATTTGTAAACTTGTTAGACCCAATCCCTTCCTAAATTCAAGGCCTAAACGTTTCAAACCTTTTCAATGTGTATAGTGTTAAAACATGATTCCCGAATCTGATGCCGATGCATTGTGTATCAACGTGAGTTTTTGGTTAGCCATTATTCGTATCAATTTAATTATAACTAAATATTACCTTTCTCCGAGTACCAAGCGTTCGCGCTGGACCGTGTGCATGCACGAAACGAATCATACATATACGTAAGTACTGAGCTCATAATTCATCACCCAAAAACAAATCAAAAAATGATTATCATCAGTCATTGGTAAGCAAGGTGGTAAGAAAACATTCTGGTAAATAAAAACCAAATGTTGGTAAGTCAGGTAGTTGCGGTAGGTGATCTTTTATCTTCTTTTTACTTACATGCCTAATCAATCAATCAATTCTCCTTCGTATCATAAATGTTCTTACACATTGTGTGTATATCTCATCTCTGAAATGAGGCATCTGAATAAATCGGGGAAACCCCTGGATTTCTGGATGATGACTTTACCAAATAGCCAAAACACAGGTAAATTTTGGTAAGAGCTAGAGGGTTTTATAAGAGTGTTTAAAGTTCCTATAAAGTTCAATAACTTGCAATTATGAAATTCAACAAAGAATTAAGCAAGCAAAAGTAAAAATTCCCAAACTATATAATATGAATCTTCAATAACACCAAACCAATCGAAATAGTATCCCGTGTCCATAAAAAACGTAAGTAACTTTCCCGTATGAATGTCATGGGTAAGACTACTACTGCTGTAAATAATTTATCCGTAGCCCTCCTAAATGGAAAATTAAATCGAATAGAATGGGTAACCAATTCTTTTTTTTATTTGATATACATACGCCTGTAGTAAGTAAGTAAGCGGAAATATTAACTTTTTTGTTTTACTTTTGTAAAAAAAAATGGGTAAGTTTTTTGTCCCATCAGTCAAGTGTGGGTAAGTAGATTGGTATTGGTAAGTCAACATGTATAATGGGGACGTGATTTTGATGAAAAAGAAATATAATGATGAAAGAAAGGAACAAAGAATACAGAGAGAACGGATCGGATGATGAATTTGAATAGAGTTCACCTTCACAGTTGATGATGGAGAGTGACACTTGGGGGAATTCTTAGGTGATGCGTAAGTACCACCAAAACCATCATTGCATAATAGCATATTTCTATTGGCAAAGGCAGAGATATAGCTCATAGCCCAAGTAGCTTCACATAGTTTATTGGGAGTCGCAATTCTTTTTTCATATTCATCAGTAGTTATCAATTGCGAATATTATGTAGGTTTACATCGTGAGTGAGGTAAGTTTACTGACAGTTATGTTAGGTTCTATCCATTGTCAAAACAAAACATATTTTTGTCTTTGATTGGTGATCGTCAAGATCAGTTTAGTTATAGCTGCAAAATTACCAAGTAAAACTTTTGTCTTGCATGAGAAATGTTAGGCTCAGGCTCAATACCTACACAGAACGAACGTAACACAGTTTTGCAGTTGTACGCACAAGGAATATGTAGCTCAGCTCAGTATTTGCATACGTGCATCTAACTGCATCTGATTGTTTAAAAGTTTCCTTAAAGTATGTAAAAAGTGTTGTCTAAATCGCATTTTTTCCATTTCAGCTGCCTACAAACATGCAGATGGAAAGAAAATTGACGGAAGACGAGTTGTAGTGGACGTGGAAAGGGGTCGTACTGTAAAAGGATGGCTACCACGGCGTTTGGGTAAGTTATACAACGCACGCAGCCATTAAAAATACTTTAAACTAACCCTTCCGTTTTTTAACATTAAAATCAGCGGAAGAGTTGTTGATATTTTTTTGCATTTTGCAGGTGGCGGACTGGGGAGAACAAGGAGAGGAGGGCCCGAGGTAAATGTAAAAATATCAGGTCGTGATGAACCTGACAGGGATAGATTCCGAGATGACAAATCAGATAGGGGTCGTGATAGGGACAGGGAACGTAAAGAAAGGTCCCGTTCAAAAGAAAGAGTACGCGATGAGTCTAGGCATAAAGAAAAGAAAGAGAAGGAACGTAGGCGAAGTCGTGACAGGGAAAGGGATCGTGGCGGTGAACGTGAAGACCGTGATGCTAAACGAGACAAAGACAAGGACAGAAAACGAAAGCGGTCCAAATCGCGTTCCCGAGACAGACGGGATAAGGACAAGGAGCAGCCTGAAGAAGGCGAAAGAGTTGAAAGGAGAAAGAGGTCTCGATCTCGTGACAATAAAAAGAAAAGGAGGAGTAAATCCAGGGATAATGAGAAGAAGAAAGACAGGAGGGACAAGGATAGAGATCGTGAACATAGACGGTGAGTTGAAATTTGTTCGAAAGAATGATGTAAAACTAATTCCCGTTATATAACATTTCTGCTTTATTATTTCTTATATAGAGACAAGGATAGGAATAAGGATAAGGATAAAGAATTCGACCTCAGTCGTGTCAAAGTTAAGGAAGAACCCATTGACGGTAAAACTAAAATAATTTTAATATATATGTATTACGTGTAGTTAGTAGTTATAAAACATGTATGACTAAAGTGTAACTTGTTCGTATTTTTGCCAGATTATGCATATGAACATATGGACGGTTTCGGTGGTTATATGAAACCAGAAAAAGACATGGACGGAGCTCACATGCATGACTATGATGATGGGTATGCCGCGTATTAATGTTGTTTAAGGGGGTTTCCAGTTTCCAAATTCAAACAGTATCTCGATTTTCGACACCTGTAAATCCATACATTGACCACCTAAGCTGAAGAAGGAGACCACCTCCTCCTAAAACGTGTACAGTTATTTCAGTTTTCTGTCCTGTCGACACCATGGTTCAGTTCACGAAACACAAAATATCTTCATCCATTTAATAATACAATATAGTCAGCAGTTACTCATCATATCGTAATTTGTTATTATTTGGTTGATATTATAAGTTTGGTTCTCTGTTTTATACCCACAAAAAGCAAACTTGAAAAACTGTGAACTTTCTTAGTATTGGTTAAAATGGTTTATTAATGGAATTTCGGTTTAGAAGTTGAAAGAACGAAAATAGTTGGAATTTAGCTTCAAACAAAAAGTTGTAACTTTGGACTATTATTTCGTAAGTGTAATATTTGTGCATGAAATGCATGTTTTGAAAGTTGGGTTCAAAAATCACTAGTTTCCTTTTGTTGGTGATGTGATTTAAAAAAAATTCTTAGCTACAGATGTATATATCATCATATATTTATCGTCGCTTTTATTGTTTAAAACATCAGAGGACATAATATTTCTGACAGGTAAGTTTCTTCACATTTCGCGTACATAATTATTATTATTCTCTCGATTTCTTTGGTCTTTTAGGTTATAATATAATATTGTTTTAGAATTTTTAGATGTTAGAACTCATTCTATACTGTATACGTATTATGTATCATGAAACAACAGAATATAGCATTCAAATAAATTAACAAAGTCTACAAAACCATTAAACTTGTTTTGTTGCTGAAATCCTTTTGCATAAAATGAAATTTTCTAATAGTTTGCCAAAACACAGCCTCCAGCTGTCCACAAAACCTTCCATAGTTTAGACTGCTCCACTTTCATTGCTTCTTTTGGTGGCAGTTCAGGTAGAATCGAGCTCTCTGCTAACTCTAGGCAGCCTTTCTTCTCAGTGTCAATGCATTTCAAGAAATCCTGTTGAAAATAGAACATTAATATGAAATTTCGTAATACAGTAGATCATGTTATATAGCATTCGGTTTAAATATGTACAATATATGAATATGGTTAACTTACATCTCTTAAATCGCATTTCATATGCACGCTCAGCTCTCCCTCATGTCCTTCAATGATGGTTAGGATTCGCTTCCCACATTTGAGAGATGCACTTGTTCCACACAATTCTACATAGGTAGATGTAATTTGCACTAGAGTTTATGGCAGAATTAACAATTTTTTTCTTTCAATAAAGCTTTAATGTCGCTTACCGGAAGCTTGTCTTCCAAAATCCTCCGACCAGAGTGCTCGAGGATATTTTGTACGTTCATTAGATCGTTGATCCTCTCCAGCCATATCCTTGTACCTAATTCAGAGTGAATGTAAACGTTACATAATATTCCAATATTTATTTGTTGGATTTAACCATTTAACTAGTAATGCCATCTACTTGAACTTTTTATTAAACTCACTGTTTAAGTAGCAGTCCAGCAGCTTCCATTTGAGGCAGCGAAACATCAATGTCCTCCTGATCTTCTCGAGGGCTTTCATGTGCCTTCACAATTTTCAGGTTATGTGGATGATGGTGCCTGGGATTACTAGTTTGATCGGAGGATCTACCTGGGTCCTCATCAACGTCTACGGAAGACACTGACATTGCTGTCGCTGTTGCCGTTAGGTCCAACCGAAGTAGCATGGAAAGAAAAATGCATGTGTAGATCTGGAATAATAGGGGAATCTTTCTCTCCGTTCTCACATTGCCCCAGAGGTTGTTAGATCTGCTTATGCGTAGCACCATAATGATGGAATTAGTTTTTAGCACGGAAGATGTTGGAGGAAGGAAGACTAGTCTACCCCTTCCACTTGTATAGTAATATAATGCAAGTTATATTCCCGGAAAAGGTCAAGCCGATAGTCAATTTAGTATGTATGCTATTCAGAGATACAGGTTGTTGGTAAGTACAGGATTAATTCTTTCCGGGATGAAGACAGGAGTGGCCGACACACTGGATGACACTTCTCTTCTTCCTTCCAATGGAAGGACAGTTGGACACTGAACAGATTCACCTTTGCCAGAATGACTTGTGACTGTCCTACAGAATCTTTCTTTCTTTTCTCTGATTTGCAACTGGAAAAAATGGAGAAAGATATCCAGATCTAGTGAAGGAGAGAGGAGCGTCAGACGAATGGTCGGCTTCGCTTCCTTTGATTGATCTCGAAGCGCCAAGACTCCAAGTCTAATACATATATGTCCACTCCTTTTTATCATTACGCTTGGCCAGATAATTGTTACCATTTGCTGAAGCAGTCAAGCAAGGTAAACGAACGGGATGCTCCAAGTGTTTTCTCTGTTTGTGCGGTTAATTAATGCTGAAATGCAGAGAGCGGAATGAGATTTCTTTTCCTGGAAAAGATGTGTAGTATAACAAACACACTGTTTTTGTCCTTGTTTTTTGTGCAGCGTGTCCGCTTAAATTTAGCTTAAAAACTCAATACTGACGTAGAAATGCTCCGATTCGCACCTAAAATAACGCGATGCCCTTAGAAATAAATAATTTTGTGTGATGGGCCCAACAGAGAGAGACATGCTTTGGCGCAGCCTAACACTCGCCCCGGCTAATGATAAGTTGAGATATTATGGCTGGGGCTATCTAAGAGCTCGATGACGGAATGCGATTTGCGCCTTCATTTTTCAACGAAACGAGCTGAATTTTGCACAGCAACATTTCGTCAAATTCTGCAGGGGGGACTTTTGCTTGTTTTTCAAATTTCGAATTTGGCGCCAAAATTTAAACTTCAACTTTTTTTAAATTTGACTTTTAAAATATGTTTTTACAGCAATGTTAGTCTTTTGTAGCATAAATATGATGAAAACCAACGTTTGCCAAAATTTCGAATTTTAAAAGTGGCGCCAGACGGCGCCACCTGTTTTGAAAACTTTTTCCAAATAGTTGATTAAAGTCCCCTGGGAAATGGTGTAGGAAGTCAATAAAAAAAATTTCATGCAAATCGATTGAATAGTTTTGAAGATATTAGCATTCCGAGTTATCAATTGGGGCTCCAGGTGAGGATTTCATATTTCTCGCACGGAGTCTTCAGATTATCTCCGTCTTGATAACTTGGAATGCTAATATCTTCAAAACTATTCAATCGATTTGCATGAAATTTTTTTTATTGGACTTCTTACACCATTCCCCAGGGGACTTTAATCAACTATTTGGAAAAAGTTTTCAAAACAGGTGGCGCCGTCTGGCGCCACTTTTAAAATTCGAAATTTTGGCAAACGTTGGTTTTCATCATATTTATGCTACAAAAGACTAACATTGCTGTAAAAACATATTTTAAAAGTCAAATTTAAAAAAAGTTGAAGTTTAAATTTTGGCGCCAAATTCGAAATTTGAAAAACAAGCAAAAGTCCCCCCTGCAGAATTTGACGAAATGTTGCTGTGCAAAATTTCAGCTCGTTTCGTTGAAAAATGAAGCGCAAATCGCATTCCGTCATCGAGCTCTTAGATAGCCCCAGCCATAATATCTCAACTTACCCCGCTTAGCCGGGGCGAGTGTTAGCTCGCCAAAGCATTGTCTCTCTGTTGGCCATCACAAAATTTTATTCTAAGGCCATTCCGTTCATTTTTAGGGTCGAAAATCGGATATTCTACTCTACTATGTAATATCAGCCAAGCTAATTTTGAACAAGTTTCAAGTCCTATATAATGCATCAACATTGCGAAGGGAAATGCTGACTATTTTTTATGGTTCACTAACAAAAACTAATTGGATTTTTTTTTTCTTTCATTAAACGGGTAGGAAGCTGAGAAGAGAACGTAACTCAGAGTGCTTCTAAAAGTACTAGAATCAAGTTGATGTGATCAGAGGAGAATCACACAAAATAATAACTTATAGGTGAGCTCATACATTTTCATTTGTATAGAAAAATTATATGCTGACGTACATCGCTTTGGCCTTATACTCTTCTGAATGACTTTTATGACTAGTGAAATCACACCAACGAGCTGCATGCATTTTTTGGCTCCTTGTTTTATCCCGAAAGTGGCTTCACTCCCATGAGTTTGGTGTCATGTCATAGACATGAAAAACAGTAATAGAGAGAGAGAGAATGCAGCAAAGTAGGTAAAAAGAAGCCAAGACTTAGCTAAAAATGGGTTAGATTTCCAGGAATTTATTGGATACTGGTATTTCTGCTCCTCCTATAGAACATTACATGATTATTATGGAGGCGTCCATATTATAAGCATCATATGCATGAAAATCCACTTCTCATGACTTTCTGTCTTGGCTTTGCTCCATAAAACTTGATGCATTCATATTGATGTATGGTATTATGCATATGTCATGCCATGCACACCTGCGGTACTGAAGGCAATTTATGTGCATACCTGATAAAAATACACCAATTTTTATGCAAAGGCTCCAAGGAACACAATTGAAATGACGAAGAAAATCAGTGAGCTTAAGACGTTGAGCGAGCACATAAGAACATGCTGTATATACGTAAACGATTTTCTGCTCTGACATTCAATTTATTATTGTTACAAGAACGTTGCATTCACCAGAGGTAAAACCAACAACAGGTTAATAATAAAGTTCCTCCAACTCATTCTGTCCTCTCACGTCAGTTAGATGCTTACTTTACTCATGTATGTGCACATATATGTATATTTCTTCAGCCGATTCCGCTCTAAACTTTGCATCAATAACAGCGTGATAGACGTAGGCACATTGTAAGTACCTTGATTTCACCTTCAGTAGTAACTTACAAAAGTGAGATACGTTTCATGCGGTCAGTTGCTCGCAGTCTAGAGAAGTTTTGAGGTGAGAGACTGTCGTTCGTGAGCAACAAAGCTAAAAGTCGAGTCACCCTTAAAAATTCATGCAACCAATTATCAAACCGAATACAAGCTCACATATATAAACTAAAACAATAATAGTACCATTGCCAGCCAGCCACACCTTTTATCGGAATAGTTTTGGTATGGAAGAAGGACTATAATATGCAATCATTTTAATAATGCAAATGCAATGGACGATGAAAGGTACTCATTACCTGCCATCATAACATCAATATCATGATACACATGCACGCAGGCTGAGAGTAAAAACTGAAAGGTCTACAGAAAATCTGTGCTGAAAAATCCCTTCAAATTATTCCATCAAACTGAGTCGTTTAATACATTGCATGATTCAAAGACATGAAAGTGACTAATAATTTCACTTCTTGGAAGTCCTTCTCGCGTAAAAACAAATGTTCACAAAGACGAAGAAGAAAACTAATTATGCAAAAAGCAATTTTAATAGTCCTTTAATTCTCTTTAAAACACAAGCAGGGTTGGCAAAAATGATCAGAAAAGATTTAACATCCATTTTGACATGTATAAATTATTAAAAACATGGAAATTCAAGGATAAATGGAAAAACTCATTTACATAAAACAGGGCACTATTTAGCGTAGCTACAATAGCTTATATCATTTACTCTCTCTTGTAGTAGCGGAATAAGTTCTTTCTAAATTCTCTCAATAAGTTTTCAGTTCACGTCTGATCTAATCGCATCAAATAATATATATATCTTCAACACTTATACATTAGTTAAAATTCATTTTGATATACTGAAACTTATGTTCATCGACTGAAAGTCAAGTTATAATGGCGTCGATTAATCAACGAAAACTTGGACTTGTAAGAAATCGGACAGTCAGGATATTTTAGCTGTTCTCGGCAAGTAACATTATCAATCAATTGACTTAATTACTGAATTCATTTCACTTTATTTTTGTGGTACTGACGCACTTTGCGCAGTTTACAAACACAAATAATAATGATCTTGTTGGATTGTTGCAACGGCGTCAGTCTTAGCTTCGTGAACTCCCTTCATCGTTGACGTAATGATAAGATCTTGACTTTCTACACTTCTTCATTAGTAAGCGTTTACAAGTAGCGTTTTGGAAAAACCATTCGATCATATCGAGAATCTCCGACAGCCCAATTGAGAACCGCATCCTACAGAATAGTATATAGTTAATGTAAAAACACGGTAGAAATTGGCCTGTGAAATGTTAAAATTAAAACTAAACATTAGGGTTTACCTGACAATCCACTACGTCCACCCGAACACCTTTAACTGAAGGGTGTATCTCACAGGAACCGAGTATTCAAGCTCAGTTTGATGACACAATGAGAATAAGGGTTCTCTCTACGTCAACTTCCTA